>JBBBDQ010000506.1:792500-842500 GCA_037127315.1 Ascarosepion bandense | reverse complement strand
CTCAACAAATGCTTCAACAAAAAATACTTGTTACAAAATAAATTTTATATTTAGTATAATAGCCTTTTGCTTTGATTACAGTCTTCATTCTGTCAGACAGTGGCATCAGAAGCTTCTTCAATGTATCTAATGGTATCTCCTGCTGAGCAGCTTGTATTTGTTCCCAAAATGTGTTTTGCGAAGTAACATTAGAATTATCAATTCGAGATGGAACAAGAAAAAAGTCAGTCATATCCAAGGATAATAAAATAATAAGTAATTTCAAAATAACTTGTTTAATAGAAAATAGGAAAAATTAAATATAACTTGTTTTAAATACATTTCTTTTACATCTAGTTTTAAGTAATCAATATTTATTAGCAATTTACTTGGCTTTTCACCTTGTATTTGAATTTCAGTGAAGTTTTTAGGAAAATCACCCCTGTCCTAATACTTTGGCACACTACCGGTAGAGTGCAAAAGTGTTAGGACAGGGGTGATTTTAAACTTTATTTTGATGCCTCATAAAAGATAAAATAGTACTTTCCCTAATACTTTTGCACAGTACTGAATATATACAAGGTGCGATTGGTAAATTGTCGCAATTATTTTGATGCCTCATAAAAGATAAAGTAGTTCTCTCCCTAATACTTTTGAACAGTACTGTAGATATACTGGGTGCAATTGGTAAATTGTCGCAATTATTTTGATGCCTCATAAAAGATAAAATAGTTTTTTCTTTCCCTACTACTTTTGCACAGTACTGTATATATAATGTACATACACTCGAGGTCTTACCCGTATTTATGTTGTAATAACAAACATATCAATTCAGTATTTAAGTTCCTTCGAAGTAGTCCCCTTCTGTAGAAACACACTTTTTTCTAACGTTGTTTTCATTGATACAAACTTGACTGGGACCCATTTTTTGTTAAGGTGAGCAGCTACCGTGGTCGCAATTTCTTAGATTTCCTCAGCGTCTTCAAATCTTGTCTCTTTGAAGTCATTTAAATTTTGGAAAGAGGGAATCACAAAGGAGTGAGAAAATAGTGATTATCGACCCTCTGGAATGTTGTTGGACTTGGTCAAAAGCTGCTACGCAAGCGTTGGTCACTTACGTAACCTCTGTGGAAGTGTAGATACTACTACACTAGAGACGCTAACCGTTCAAATACTGCTATAAAAATGAAAGTGAACACATAAATTTCTAATCTCACAAAATAAGTGACAAAAATTCAGTATAACCATTTTATATAATATGACAGGGGATACATTTAAAAAAAAAAAACGAAACTAAAGAGCATTCAGGACTCAATATTAAAAATGAGTAAGGTTGGATGTGCGTTGTTGTGTAGTGTATATCGGCTCGGAAAAACAAATCGGGGACTCGAGTTCGAATTCCATTTGAATTCCTTGCATTCACCTACACGCAAATACCCTTGGAGAAAGGTATTAATCCGTCTATTCCCTCCAGCTATGGGTCAAATAACAAGACGAATTGGGTTCTATATCCTTGATTGGCACCCAGTCTACCGCAGAAACCAATAGCAACCTACTGCGGGATAATCTTCTGTCTTCTTTCGAGACATGATCGTCCAAGCATGTATCACCTATGGCACTTAACTTACTGACTAAATATAATAGTTGGAATCATGATTAAGGCTTCTACTGGTCATAAATTAGGGGATCAGTTTTCTATTGTTATGTAGTAATAAATTGATCCCCCACTAATTACTACGTAATAATATAATTCATCGCTTCTTCCTTTAGCTATGAATCAAATAACAGGACAGATTGGGTTCTATAGCCTTGGCTGGCAATCACTGAGGGATAATCTTCTGCCCAGTCAGTCATGTCTCTTTCGAGACATGATCGCCCAAAGCGTGTATCACGTATGGCACTTAATTGACTGAATACGGTTGGAGGATACAGGTTTTTTAACATTTCTCTGCAGTCGTTCACATTCCCATGTAGATGTTACCGAATGTTTGTAGTGAACAGAAAATTAAAAGTATCTCTCTTCTCATCTTCACTTTTTGAAAAAATTCACAATTAAGTTTGAAATCTTAATTTTGAAAATAAGAAAAAAGCTTGACCCCGTACCGAAAGAAAAAGACGAAGCCGGATTTCTTGATCAGATATTAAATTAATTTTCTAACCAATGAATGGAGCGATTTGCAAAACTGAGAGAAAGGTTAGCAATGCAGGGTGAAAAACTGAATGGCTATATGAACACCAATAAAGTCAGAATCAGTCAGAATAGGATCAGAAATTAAAGACGACCCTTTAAAGGAAACTTCAAATCTCTGACCCAGACATATAATGTCCCCTCATGCATTTGTTTTCCTACTTCGTGCGATAATTTCATTTACCTCTTTTTCTCCATCTTCAACATTCTCGCAAAAAAGGAGACGAAGACAATAAAAAAAAAACAACAAAAACAATAAGATATTTCAACTGACTCCTAAAATTGACGTTTGATAATACAATCTCCTTTGTTGCTTTACCTTCCTTTTCACTTTTTCGCCGGCCATAAGAAAAAGGAAAGGCACACAGACTTTATTAGTAACCTGTTAATCTTTCCACATACATACCTTCTGCTAATTACAACTACAATCTCTGGACACTTCTTACTAGTATTTCTCCTTCAAAATTTATCTCATACAAATTAACTAACTACGTACATTTTCTCATTCAACTTTTAACTCTTACAAATTGATGTTATTCTGTTCTGTTAATAAAATTATCCTTTAACATACAACCAAAATACTTTTATTCTTCCATATTCCAACATCCACATTTCACCCTTCTGGTAATTCTTGGAACTGTGCTGATTCCGATAAAACCTTAAGTTGTAGGGAGTTTGGCTATGCTTCTGACACAACGTAGCAAGTCCTTACTATAAAGGTAAAGGTTACCTTTTATAAATATCTTGAAAGCAATGTGTTATATCGCAAAGTTGTTTGGGCTTTCTTACCTTGAGGGTGGAAACTGGTCTCGTTGATAGGAAACTCTAAATTCAACCTCAGACTGAATAGTGATGGGTTCTGTCAGGCTGTCTTCCCTTAGACACGCAACGGCTTTTATATGTGCAGTACACTATTGACTCCACCCTTGATTACCTATTCTGTGGCTGCAAGACTCGTGGGGATTCATTAAAAAAATTATTAAATAAAAATAGAAACGTAATGAAAACACAAACCGAGTCAATATGTAGAAAATGTAAATTATATGATGAATGTAAATTTCCGGCTTTGACGTTCGGCTGTGAAACATAATAATTGACAAAATCACTTGAAGATAACCTTAGAAACACGTAAAGATCAATGGAAAAGAATTGCTAGGAATAGCAGTTAGCGAATTATTTGGATCAATGTATCGACGAAGGTAAAAAAAACAAAAATGTGATTAATCAACAAAAATGGAAGTAGGTAGAAAACTGAAAGAAGAATGGATAATTGAGGGAACGAAAGCTTTGATTATTCATGTTCAATGAATAGCAAACGCTGTAAAAAAAAGAAAAAACAGTATCGTTGTAGACACACAAATGTTGTTATAGCTGTAGCACATGTAGTGCGCGTAAGAAGTGTATGGATTACGGGATTAAAAAAAAAAAATAATTTCACCCCAAGCATGGCAATATAGACACTAAGTCCCAAATGGTTACTGGGTGTAAATTATTATTATTATTATTATTATGTTATTAAACAGAAAGAACAAAAAAAGAAGTCGAATCAGTGGTACAGCCGTTAGCAAGTCAAAATGTATTTAAATTTTTGAAGATCAAAGTTTGTTGGGGAACAAGACGTCCACATGCAAGAAACGCCAGAAAAGCGAAGAAAATCAAAGAGATATCTAGCAACTTTATCTTTAAAATGATGGAAACTTCGTGCCAATAAGTTAAGTGTTATACGTGATACACACTTGGGCAATCATGTCTCGAAAGAAACATGACTGAGTGGACAGAAGATTACAGTAGTTTGCCATTATTTTCTGCGATAGACTGCCAACCAAGACTATAGAACCTAATCTGTTCTGTTATTTAACCGTTCCAAGCCGATATCCACTGCACCACAACACACATGTAACACTACTACTTTGCTTAAATTATCATATAGCAAAGTTTATCAGAACAATTACCATGGAATTATTTACAGAAAAGGCTCATAACAGCTACATAAGGGCAGTAGCAAAGTCACTATAGTCGGTGTACCATATCAGTACCAGTAAGTTTGCGTTGGAAAAACAACGAAAGTTTACAAAACCATTGATAAAAAGCTACGTCTTCATGGGTGTATGTGGTTCTAATTTGGACTATTCTGTATTAATCAACAAAAATCAACAAATTATACAATTATAATACACTGAAATTCAATCCTTTTGCAGTACTTGTTCTTTTTTTATATTAAATAGATTTAATAGCAGAAGTGTTATATTACACCTTGTTCTCTGGACAAACATCTATCGTCTTGACACGCATATATAAAATTATAACCTGATATTTATATACTTCGTTGGTAATGGTTGTGTGGATTAGGAGGGCATTCCGAAATTGAGGTGATTCATTAGCCGGGTGGTAGTCACACTCTCTGCTTTTCTCCGCTGTTTTCAGCTAGAAAACCCAAACTTTTATAAGAAAAAATTTCGACACAATTTTGCTTTTACGAGTTGACGCTTAATTGACGTCATTTATGGCGAAATATATCTGTCCATCATTTTCGCCGGGTATCGTCTTTCAAGACGGTTGTCTCGGTTGTGTTTTTTTTTCTGCCTTTAATATCAATTATATCTTTGTCGACTATTGTCTTTCAAGCCTTTGTTTCTTCTGTGTTTTCTGCTTTTGATGTCAATCATATCTTTGTCGACTATTGCCTTTCAAGCCATTGTTTCTTCTGTGTTTTCTGCCTTTGATGTCAATCATATATTTGTCGGCTATTGCTAGTGTTTCTGTCTTTGATGTTGCGCTCCATCATCCACGGTCGGAATATATTTCTGTCAATCATATTTTTGTCAATCAAGTTAATATAAGACAGAATAGATATAGCTTAGAAAAATGAAAATCTTGTTTTCAAGTTCTATTCTTTGTTAATCTCTGTACGAAGGCCGGTTATAAAAAATATTTTCCTATTCACAATATGTTTAATAATAGAAGCACTTGAAGAATCCAAAAATGAAAGTTTCGAAATTCTAAAGTTGGTCATCAAGATAGTTCATTACTTAATTCATACGTGTACGAATATCAATAACATAATTATTGTTTTCCATTAATTGAAAGATCCGGATGTGCAGCTTCTGTTATAGCAGCTCAGATAGAGAAATCGGCTTGCTAACATATGGCCTGCCAAGAAGTTCAAGGGGTTATAAGTTATCTAACGATCATTTTTAATATCTCTTTACAGTTAGTGTACGCTAATATTTTTTGTGAATCATTATATAAAAACAAGGCATAAATATATCTGCAAGTGTTAAAATCTATTTTTTAAAATACTGATCCCAATTTCTCTAATGGGTCTCAACTTTAGTACCGTGTCATAGCAATCCTGTATTCCAAAACAAAGCGATCTTCTATAACCATGGTTCCCAACCCCGGGATAAATTACCCCAGTGGGGTAATGAGCCCAAACTTTGGGTGTAATTGATGGTCGGTTTGGGAAGAGACAAACAGTTTAGAATTTCCCACAATATCCTTGGAATGAAGACCAAGAAACGTAGCAGACCCAACGTGGCAAAGGACGCCCGAATTGGCCTTTCAGTCACAAAGCCAAGAATAAATGAACTGGCACAGGTAATACAAGCTCAACACTCTCATTAAGAATCACGGCTACGTCACGGCTACTATACCTCTGATTATTATAGGTTGGTACTATTGTCTTGAATAATTTCCATTAACTTTGTCTGCTTTTGATGTATGAAAATATAATTACTTCTTTTCCTATATTACGGGTATTTGTTCATTAGGGTAATGGATAATAGTTAAATTGTATTTTGGGGTAACTGCAGCAAAAAGGTTGGGAACCTATGTAATCTCATCAGAGTAAGTTATTTTGTTTCTTTTCTTTTCGGGTGAGGCAGATTTTAGGCGAATTTACTTCGAGGTTTCAATTCTATAATATAAATTTCATTAACTAGACAATCTTCTAAAGAATGGATTTTGTAATGTGGAGTAAATATCTTAACGAAGAAACATATATAGATATATACATACATATATAATTATAGTGAGTGCTCAGTATTTGAAATAGACGACCAATTTTTATTTTTGAAAGTGCACATTCGAGAAATCTCGCAGGGGACAAACCGTGGGAGAGAAAACCACCAGCTGATCTAGTATCTATTTCAGATCGGCCATGAAGGACAAAAATGTTCTATTTTCCTCCCTAACGAAATTAATTCCGCTTCAACTAGATTCAGTCAGTTAAGTGCCATACGTGATACACGCTTTGAGCGATCATGTCTCGAAAGAGACATGACTGACTGGGCAGAAGATTATCCCACAGTAGACAGCCATTGCTTTCTGCGATAGATTTTTTTTAGCCAAGGATATAGAACCCAATCTATTATTTGACACATAATTTGAGAGAAGAGACAGATTAATACCTTTCTCAATGGTATTTGTGCGTAAGTGAATGCAATGACTTCAACTGGAACTGGAACTGGAACTGGAACTAGAACTCCGCTCTCCGATTTGTCGTTATGAGTTGATATTTACTGCACCTCAACGCACATTAACTAGATTACGTGCTATATACTGCCGCTGGGTCTGGACAAACAACGAGAAGCACGCATGCATAAAAATATAATCTTATATTTTTATCCTTTGTCGGTGAGGTTTGTTTGGAGTTGGAGGGTAGTTAGAGAAAGATTGCACATACGAAGAAGGCGTCGGAAATCGTAGCCAGTCTATGTCTCGTCAGCCGAAGTTTCTAGGATTTATAATGTATTGAAACTCTCTCGCATTTTTGCTTTTTCGGGCTGTCACTTTGTTGACGTTATCTGAGGCTAGGTGTATTTGTCAATCACTCTCAACGGTTCCTTGCTTTTCAAGCCGATTGTCACTTTTTTCGGTTGCATTTTGTTGACATCATCTATGGCCGGATATATCTGTGAATCAATATTGTCCTTTGTTGACTTTTATCTACGGTTGGATGTATCTGTCAATCGCGTCATTGTTTGGCTGTTGTCTTTCAAATCGGTTGTCGTTTTTGTTGACCTTACCTATGGCTGGATGTACCTGTCAATTATTTCACCCATTCAAGTTAATATATTACATAAATATATCAATAAAATATGTATGGGGGGATTGAGGCAGCAAGAATATCAGATGATAGCTATTATCAAGCAAGGTATTACAGATTAGTCTTTTAAGTGCCATACGTGATACACGCATCGACGATTATGTCTCTTTTGATTCATGATGACTAGGCAGAATATTTTTCCCTCATAAGTTGTCATTTCTTTCTGCGATAGATTGGTTGCAAGTCAAGGCTATAGAACAATCTGTCCTGCTATTCAACCCATAGCGGGAGGTTGAAGAGATGGATTCATACCTTTCCCAAGAGTATTTGCTAGTAAGTGAATGCGACGAATTCAAGTAGAATTCGAACCCAGCTCTTTTATTTCTCATTCCGAGCCGATATCCGTGGCGCTACGATGCACATCAAAAATCCAGTTTAGAGATATTTACCATTTGAATGATAAATTTGTCTTTGCTAGGTTCACTAATAATTAATAAAGTTGAAAACTTTAAATTTGTGAAATAGTAAGTAACTTCAGTTTCGCACGCATGCATATATTTTAATGGAGATTTTCTGACCCTATTTCTTTTGAATTAAAACAATTATTTCAGTACTTAAAAGTATCTGAGTTGCTTTCACATTTCCTTCTTTTAATTGTCTTAAATTTTTCTAGATGGTGAAATTAATAGCAACCGGCTCAGATTGGAAAGTCTTATTAAATTTAAGAGGTTTTACTGAGCGAGAAGTGCATACAAGTTTTATCTTTGTGAAGCACAAGTCTTCATAAGTATGCCTTCTCAATTTAAGGTAGTTGTTTAAATAATTACGAGGAATAGCAACTTAATGATGTGTACAGAGTAAAAATTACGTTTATATTAACAATTAATTGACAAATATATACACACACACACTTATATATATATATATATATATATATATATATATATATATATATATATATATATATAAACACGCGGTTTAGATATAGAAGAATCCAAAAAGGTATGCTGTACATAAATTGCTAGGAGAGCTCTAGATATATATGTATATAAATACATATAGTGCAAATATGTGTAAAAATTAAAACAGACATATTATTCCAGCCTTATTTAAGGCGAACCATCATCAGCTTCTGTCTTTATTGTACAGAAGATTTTATACGAATGAAATTCACAAATAAAGACAAAAAAAAACAAAAATAAAAAAAGTAAAGGAAAAATTCATCATAATATATATATATATATATATATATATATATATTGTATCGAGGCAGCAAATAATTTCGCAAACATAAATTGTTAAATATAATAGACAATGAATGTCTATTATGTTTAATCATGAGCCGTTCAAAAAAAATTGTCCAAAATTTTGAAATTTTTCTATTATGCTGGTTCGAAGCTTTCGGCTCACATGAACCATCTTCGGATATTGGAGTCCATCTACATTAAATCAAAGTAATCAATCAACACTTAATAAAATCACATTTTACTAAGGTCACAACACATTAAATTGCATTTAGACATTTGGTTCTGTCATAGAACCTTATTACAAATTTACGATCTGCGTCTGCTATTCGATAACTCTTAACGTCGCATAGCAATGTTTCATGTCAACATAAGATAATATCATCTTTGATGGTGGATGTTTTTATGTTAACATCTCTATAACCTTTCTAAGATGGCTCATGTGAACCGAAAGCTTAGAACCAGCATAATAAAAAAGTATCTAAATGTTGGACAATTTTTGTCTTGATTTTTACCTGAAATTAAAGCCAAAATACGATGTTCAAAACGGTTCATGATTAAACATAGTAGATATTCATTGTCTGTTATATTCAACAATATATGTTTAGAAAACATATTATTAATATTATGGACTCTCCTGTCGATTTCTACGCATGAGCGTCTAACTTAGTTAGACTACAACACAAAGAATTGTTTAAAGTGGTGAAGGATTGTGTAGCCCCATCCACACTTTTTGGAACTGCTGATAACAAACAATCGGTGCAGAAGTCTGCCACAGATTGCATGAACAACAAACCTCAGTTACTTAACCCATAACTGGAGGGAAGGGACGGATTAATAACTTTCCCAAAGGCACCAGTGAGTAAATGAATGCAAAGTGTTCGACTGAAATTAGAACTCAACTCACCGATTTCCCCCTCCGAGCCGATATCCACTGCACCACAACGCACATCCGCCAGTTATGAGCGTAAGCAGAATATATATATATATATATATATATATATATATATATATATATATATATATATATATATATATAGCCTAAATTAACAGGCGTGACCGAAACCTAGGTTGCAAGTAAGTTGTGTGAGTTCCGTTCTTTGATATATATGACTGGCTACTCGTATCCAAGAATACCTGTTTTCTAGGGCAGCTAGCTAATGCCTATTGCAGATGCCTGTTCAATCCAATTAGTGTTTGGTAAACACCCACAGAACCTACCTATGGTTTATTCTGCAAGTATGCTGAACGGACCTTAGTTAGTACATTTTCTGTGAGAGAGCGTGTTATCTAGCAAGAACGACATTTTGAACAAGACTACAACGCTCAAACGCTGTCACGATGATTGTGATTTCATGCTACTACTACCATCGAGGGACCTCAAACGGTCCTGTCTACCAAATCTCACTCACAATTCTTGAGTCAATGAACGGCATGGTTTCAGACACATTCCAAATGTACCGAACTCTGTTTCCCTCCTCCAGACAAATAACGTCAAATAGTTACCTTCCTGACAAATCGACAAATGGGAATATATATATATATATATATATATATATATATATATATATTATAAACATACACTGTTAAATATAAGAGACAATGAATGTCTATTATTTTTAATCATGAACCGTTCTAAACATATTTTGACTTTAATTTCAGGTGAAAATAAAAACAAAATTCACCAATAATTGGATATTTTTTATTATGATGGTTCTATGTTTCGGCTCACATGAGCCATCTTCAGAGAAGTTACACGGACGTTAGCATAAAAACATCCACCATCAAAAACGATTTTATCTTACGTTGACATAAAATATTGGTAACAACGGTAACAGTTACCAAAAATAGCAAACGCAGTTCGTAAATTTGTAATGCGGTTCTATATCAGACCGCGTGAGAGCTCGAAATGATAACAGAAATATATATTTAAATGCAATGTAATGTGTTATGACCAGATTTAAATGTGATTTTATTAAGTGTGGTCGTTTGTATTTAATGTAAATGGCCTCCAAAATATTATGTTTAATCATGAGCCGTTCTAAAAATCGTAGACATTCATTGTCTCTTATATTTAACAGTATATGTTTAGAAAATTATCTACTGCCTTGATACACTAAATATATATATTAATATCCTTGTGCAAATTAGCTGAAACAACAGTTTTAGTGTCTTTTCTTCTATCATACAGTTTTAGGCTCTCTTGTGTCATGTCTCTTAATTTTTTCATCAGATAAGGTCATTTGTAGTGATGTGCAGCAATATGAATCTATGTTTGGGGTGTATATGGAAATTTGTTTTGCTTTGAAATTTTTGTGTCATCCGTGAGTGCATCTGGCCCGGACATTACTGTTTCTACTGTCGATTAGTTGTCCTATGGCCATTTTCTGCGAAACGTTACTCTAAGGAGCGTCCGAAAATTGTAAAGCTGCAAGAATACACTGGTAACTCCTACAGAGAGCTCGGATATTGTTGGTGTCAGCCTTTCAACTGTCATTCTCGTGATCATAGATAATAACAAACTGTAATCATCAGTTTAAAATGTAAAGGAAAATGCGGTTTGAAGAGAAAATCAACAAATGACGACATATACGCGATCAGGAAAAGTGTGAAAGATCCTAGGATGATATTAGTTTTGTTTCAGTTAATTTGCACAAAGTTAGATGTGTGTAGTAGTGGTAATAGTAGTAGTGGTAGTTATAGGCGGAAAGTGAAATCTTGTCAAGCACAAATTTGGTTTCCAATCTACGAAAAGTTCTCCCCCCGGGTAGGGGGTTATATCCCAGAACAAACTAAACACCCTTTTTTTTCTTATTTGGAAGAGAGCTTGGGTGAAAGGAAACAAATTTAAACTTAAGGACAGATCTTCTTTGCACGTTGTATATTAAATAATCTTTAGTCTTTTTGCACACACAGTCAGTATAATCAAAAGGACGATTTTTCCACTGACACCGCGTTTATTTTAACTAACATCGCTCCACGGCAGGGTTTGTTGTTTTATAAAGTGATGATTAGAACTGAAATAAAACTGAAGCGTGTGATGAAAGTTAATTTGACATTTTTTGTTCATGAGAATTGCTAAATGAAAGAAACAATACGTATTTATTAGATTTTTTATTGGAATGGTTGGCAAAACATCGTCTAATTGCCAACTGATTGAAACTTTTCAAAATGGTAAATAAGAATATCCTTAAGAGCTGGTCCACATATTTTAAAATTTATTACATGTTTATGAATGTTGTATAAAAAAATTGTTTCATACTTGTTTTTGTTTTAAATAGGCTAATGTTATATATTGAATTGCATTAGTTTTTAGAATGTTGTAAATCATTCTTATCCGTAAACAGTCCAATAAATGAAGTTTTTAATATTTCTGTTGTAAATACTCAAGATAAAAAATAACATGTATAAATTCCGTCATCATATTTTTAGAATTTATTCGAATTCTCAACATCTCTTTTTAAAAGTAATGAACATTGCCAAGAATTGAAAGTAGTTAAAATAATAGCGGTGTCAAAGGAAAAACTGTCCTTCTGCTACTTTTTGTTTCGGGTTCGAAAATTGAAACTTGGTGCACATTATGTCTTTGTTAATAGTTCTTCCTAAAAGTGAGAGTGGTAGATAAGAATCCTCGCTAATATAAAATCATCTATGAAGGGACCCTAGGTTTTAGGAATGTTAAACGCTGATCGGATCGGAACGAAAATTCGGGGAGCCGAGTTCGAATTCCAGTTGAATTCATTGCATTCACTTACGCGCAAATAGCCTTAGGAAAGGTATTAATCCGTCTCTTCCCTCCAGTTATAGGTTAAATAACAGGACAGATTGGGTTCTATAGCCTTGGTCGTCAACCAGTTTACTGCAAAAAGCAATGGCAACATAGTGTGGGATAATCTTCTGCCCAGTCAGTCATGTCTCTTTCGAGACCTGACCTTCCAAGCGTGTATCACGTATGGCACTTAACTGACTGAATCGCTGATACATCAGAAAATGACTGATTTATCGTATATATATATATATATATATATATATATATATATATATATATATATATATATACGTCATACACATACAAGTGTGTCTCAACTCCAGCCGGGATTGAAACTCGGCCGATTTGGTGTCAGTCGGAGTCACTAACCCCTTAGCCATATGGAATCAGATAAGGAAAATTTTAGCGTATTATATATATATATATATATAAAGATTGACAGGTATTTAAAAATACATCCAGAGACTTCCAACATATTTTGATAGATTGCAATGATCGATGTCAAATGGATATATTCGTATGTATCTAGTAAATATCTAATAATACAAGTGGTTATATTAGCAAAAGTTACGTATGAACAGTTTCAGATTGATTGTTATATATGAACCAAAGTAGCCGAGCATTTCTAGGGATATCTAAATATATTTCCAATTGCACTCACTGCCGCATTTCCGAGAATATGGTTCTCATGACTACAACGGTAGCTGTATGATTGTCTTACACCAATTTTAAATGACGTCTTTTCTACATCAGTAAGCAGTATAAGGTACGCAGATGATACAGTGCTGATAGCAGACACAGAAAGAAAACTACAAGACCGCCTACAGAAAGTAGCTGAAGAGACTGACAAGAAAGGACTACAAATAAACTGCAAGAAAACCGAATGCAGAGTCATCTGCACAAAAAAAAACAGCCCAAAATTCCAAATACAAGTAGGGGATACTAAAATCAAGCAGGTAAAAACATTTAAAAACCTGGGAAATGTTATAACAGAAGACCGAAAGTGTAACACTGAGATCCGAAGGTGAATTGGCATGGCAAAAGAAGCATTCCAGAAGTTGAGTAACGTATTAAGAAACAGGACAATTTCACTAGAAACAAAGAGGAGAGTACTGGATTGCAATGTGATGTTGGTTCTTCAATGTGGCAGTGAATGGCGGACAATATCATCAAAGATGAAAGAAAAACTTGAAACAGTTGAAATGTGGTTCTACAGAAGGATGCTGTGGATATCATGGACTGAGCATGTAAACAATGATGAGATTTTGGAAAGAATGGCAATGAAAAAAAATAATAGTGAGCATCAGGTAGAGACAACTGAAGTTCCTGGGACATGCAATGATGAAGGAGGGCTTGGAGAACCTGATACTGACAGGCCAGATAGAAGGAAAAAGAGACAGAAGGCAGCGGATAACATACTTGAACTGCCTGAGCAGGTGGATGACGGAACGAGGGCTGCATGGTGTAACAGGAGAAAGCGTGCTAAGAGCCACCAGGAACAGGGAGAGGTGGAAAACCATGATCGCCTACGTCCTGAAAGGACATGGCACATAAAAGAAGAAGAATCAACATAGACTTTCACATCACATTAAAACACCTGTTCTCGTACGATTACCGAAGTTAAGCAACGTCGATCCGGATTAGTGCCTAGATGGGTGGCCGCAAATGCTGTGAGCTTGGATGTATATGTTGTTAAATTGACAATAGCTCACAATTTTTAATCGGATCGCCGAGATTCAATTCCGGGTGGGTTCGTTTTGTTCGTTAAAAGCAAATACCCTTCAGGTTTAATTAGTAATTTCTGTATCACTAAATTATTATTATCTCTAAAACAATTCTTAAATTCTGAAAATATTTTTCTGGTTTTAAATAACCTATAAAGGAGTGATAGGCCTTAGAAAACGAAACAACGTATCATTCACCCGTTGACATTCTAGCCTTTTTTTTTATTTCGAACAGCGATTTGCGGTAGGAAACAGTGTCTCACAAAAACCACTGTACACGAACACACATCTATATATATATATATATATATATATAGAAAGAGAGAGAGAGATTGATTGTTTAATTACTAGTCATAATAAGATTAGACCAGTGCTCATTTGTATTAAAAAGTTTTCAATAAAATTATATTGTAGAACTTTTGAATATATTCTATTCGTAAACGAGTTATTACCCGACCTAGGTTTCTACCATGAGGGGTGTATTCGGGCGAATTACAATAACTGATTTTACCGTTCACCGTTTTCTTTAAGAACCCTCACTTTTTTTTTTGAACGCTCACGTGGCAGGGAAACCTAGGTCGCGTAATAACTCGTTTACAAATACAAATATATATAAACTAAAAATACATTGCGAGACGGAAATTTCTATATTTTGAGATTTCTATCTCGTCATCAGGCAATGTTAGATGTTAGTTGTGAAAATGATTTTCATTTAAATTTATAATTATATTATGCACTACTATATGTTTTTATTCATAACTTTTTATAAAAACGTAAATGCCAGAGAACTCAAAATCGTAAAACCTTGGGTCCTGTTTATCTGGATATATATATATATATATATATATATATATATATATATGAGAGAGAGCGAGCGAAGTTCAGCCTAGTGGGTGAGATACTTTTTGTATTTCATACTGGCGCACTTGTTTGCTGTTAGATATCAGATATAAGATAATGTCCAATAATCGATGTACAGATTTTCAGAGTAGACATTTCTTACCAATTTTGAAGTTCGAGAGCAGGTAAATCTTTTCTCTACTATTTTCTAAGCATTTTTCTCGTCAACGAGATAAAAGGACTTCAGAGAGGTACTAGTTCTTTACTGAACAATGATTGAGATTTTTTTTTTTACTGTTGAATTCACATTTATTCTTTTATAACCAAAATATCTGGCTATTAAGTACATTGTAAAACAGAAGAATAAAGAATTTTGAATGAAAAATGATTTTTAACAAGGCTCAAATTTCCATCATAGACGACGTTTGAATCTTATTCGTCATGTTGGTTTTCCGCAATCACCAAACATTTAATAATGTTTCTTGTTTAAAAATTTTCAGTTTATTTTCTGTGGAATTGCTGTTTTTCTAATTTTAAAAATGGATCACTTTTAAACTTAAGAAGTATTTGTTTTCATTCATTTTTGAAAAAAATATTTTTTTAGTTTTCTTTTAACATTACGTTCTATTTTTTATTTCATAATACTTTCATTAATCGAACAACAAGATTTTCTTTTTCTAAATATTTTCTTTTTCATTCATTTCTTTTTTTAATTTTCCTTCTTGCTTACGTAAATTTTTCTCATTTGATTTTTCTTTGTTTCTTCTTTCCAGATTTCATTCATTTATTTTTTTTTGTTCTTTTCGTTACTTGTTTTATTCCTACTTTCTAACATATATAATTTTTTCTTGTTTTTTCGTTAAAATCCCGTTTCATTCTTTCACTATTTTTGTTTTAAATTTCATGTCGTCCTTTCCTAAATTATTTCTTTATTCTTGAATATTGTTTCTATTTTTCATTTTCAAAATTTTCGTTGTTTTCTGTAATATTCTCGTTTTACTTTCTTTCCTTTATTATTTTAATTTGTTATATTTTTCTTCTTCTTTTCATTCCTTTCTTTCTACTTTGTTAAATTCCATTCTATATATTAGATGTTATATTTCATTAATTTCCGTTTTCATATAATTGTTTTTGTTAGTTTTTCCTTCTTTTTTATGTAGTTTATTCTTGATCTCTTTCAAAATCGTTTTTCTTTCTCACTTGTCTCATTATGGATTTCGTTCCCCAAATAAAAACAATTATTTGCATTTCATTCTTTTTAAATATATTTTCTTTCTTACATTCTTTTTAATAGCATTTTTCTTTCTCGTTACATTCCATCTCACTCTCCTTCCAGTTATCCACTTTCCCTTATTTGAATGAAAAACTAAATTTCCTTCATTTTTTTTTACATCATTTTTTTTCTTTCATACGTTCTTTTATTGTTCTTTCATTTTCATTCTTTCTTCAAATTCGCTTTTCTTCTTTTCATTTTTTTATACATCTCTTTCCTTTTTTATTTGTTTCTGAGGTTTTAAAAATATTTTTGAAACTATTTTCTATTACATGTTTTTTTAATTCGATCCCTGTGTCTTTTTTTGTTTTTCTTTCCCCTCTCCGTACTGAACACACAAACATGCCCCACCCCTGCTGTCCGCCATTAGGAAAAGCAACAGCAACTGATGTTAGTGGGTGTAACAGCAGTTCACCCATATTGTCTCAGCTACCTCTGTGACCACTACTGCCACCATCTAATCAGCTCCATCTCTTGTTCAACTCCGACATATGAAAGTAGTTGAGGAGGCACTTCCAGCAACAAACTACTGTCAGAAACTCAACGCCGCCCACTATACCAGGTCATGAACTGTGAAGACGACAGAAACTACCACACACTCACACACACACACACACATATATATACATACATACATACATACATATAAGTTTGGATTTTTTTTCTATTCGTGCTCTAACGACTGTTTAGTGTCGCACAGGTAAAAAGAGCTGAGTCTATCATTCAAACGTAAATACGATTTGAATGCTTAAATGCGAACAGAATAACAATTTGATAATCATTTGAAACACATTTATGTAGCAAGAAGGAATCAGGTTTGTTGAGGTTATTATTAAAATGTAATGCCTATTAGATAGACATTCTTATTATAGGAACATTTTTTTAGATAGACAATATTATTATTTACGTTAAATGATTATTCCCTCGAGACGACGAATATTTCTTTATCGCTTCAATATAATGATTGAATAAGTAGGCAGAAAATAATATATACACACATATCTATCTATCTATCTATCTATCTATCTATCTATCTATCTATCTATCTATATGTGTGTGTGTGTGTGTGTGTAGAGAGAGAGAGAGAGATAGATGGCTTATGTAACGACACTTGACGATATATGGGAGGATAACCTGGGAAAAAGAGACAATTACGTCACGGTGGGAGGAGAGTGGTAGGATATCTTTTAGAGAAAGATATCAAGAAAAGTGACATGGATAGATAACCAGGTATTTCTTTTACTGGCAAGTAATCGTTTCAGTATGGCGTTTAAATAAATAATAGCTTACTTATATTCTTTTCGCAAAAATTACCAGTTCATGTAAGCATATCTTTGAATTATATTGTAAATCATATTGAAATGAATATAGGCATTTTTATCTGGATGTATGTATGTATGCATGTATGTATGTGTGTGCTATGATTCTTCCTGTAATGAGTTATTAGGAAATTATCTGATTGTAAGATAGAATTAAACAGATTTGTATTGATATATAATGAGATTGAAATGTAGTAATTTTTACTATACATACGACATTTGGCTGTTGAATTGAATGGATACTTGCTTTATGGATTAATTCAGTGTTTTAATACAAACCTAAATCCATTCATGTGCGGAAAATATATTTTTCCTACTCAATTATATTTTGGTATAGATAAGGGGTCGGCAACCTGCGGCACTCGTGCCACACGTGGCACGCCAAGTCATTTCCAAAAGTACGCAAATTTTGAAAAAACTCAAAGTAACAAAATATTTGCCGATATTGAGTTTTTAGCTAAGACAAAGCAATGGCAATGCTACCATTGTTAACAAAAAACTTTCAAAACTTGTTTATTTCTGTTAATGTGCTTTTCAAATTATTCTATATGTTACTTCTTTTGTTTTTAATTCACACCGCCCCAAGCTAGGCAGTTTAGTTTACTGCCACTGGTGCGCAGGGGGTTACATAGGAGGAAATTTATGAGAAAGAGTGAAAGGTTATAGGAGGTGTCAGGAAGTGGGTAAGAGAAGGATGAGAATACTGATGAGAGTGGAGTGGATGGAGGAAAGAGCATGAGAGGATACAAGTTAGTGAGATAGGAGATAGTTGCTAATCTTGTGGTTCGAGTATATTCAGATATAGGAAACACCAGTGAGTTAATTTCATCGTAGCAGAAGTATTGACCTTACATTTAAATTTTTAGAGATTGTAGCTGTCGGGGAAGCAAGTAAATGGAAGGGAATTCCACAGGCGTGACATGCGAAAAAAAAAGAGCTGCTGGAGTAGAATTTACGTTTAAATTTTATTGATTTCACAGTAAAAGGTGAAATCTAGTTGCTAATCTTGTGGTTCGAGTATATTCATATATAGGAAACATCAGTGAGCTAAGATCATCGTAGCAGAAGTATTTGTAAAAGAGACACAGGGAAGCTACATTGCGCCGGCGATAAGGTGTCTGTATCTGAGTTGCCAAGTCGGAATCGATCACATTACAGATTCTCCGTTGGATTTTGTCAAGGAACCCTAGGTGGATAGGAGGAGCACCCAACCAGATATGGCAGCAGTATTCTATAAAATATATAGCAGAACAGGTATGTTGATCTTAAACTGTGTAAAAATGCGTATGCTGTTAGAACTGGATGATTTTAAAAACCCTAAGTCGCCAGATAGTAAAAATTTGCCGACCGCTTCTATAGATCATGATTGCGATACCTATAACCCTGATTGATTTTTTGTTTGATTTCGATTTTTTTTTTTTTTTGTGGGGGTGGGGGTCTTATCAACCATTTGTTTGATATTTTAAGACGAACCATTATAAGAATATATTTTCTTGGTGAGAGTGAATATTTTATTCACAGATTTTTTAGAATAATTAGAATATAACAGATTCAAGTCGTACAATTTCGCCCATAGCTTGGATTCGCCTATAGGTGCGTAACAAATTGTATGTGAGTCTCTGATTTCTCGTTCTGAGTCATTTTACATTACATCGCTTGAACATGGAATTTCTACCCATATAGTAGTGGGTGTATCGAGAAGGCAATAGCTATACTTACTTTGCCTAGATTGGTTGCTTTACCAAGGTTAAGAGGCACAGTCGGCCGTCTTCAAGATTACCCAACTTTGATACAGTATTTACATTATTCAATCTATTGTCATCATCTTTGTTGCCATTTGTATGATATTTCGGCCGTTTTACTTTCCGGACTTCTTCAGTTGCTAGAAATTTTGAACTGAACCCTTTATTACAATCACTGGGATATATCATTCTCATTTGTTG
The DNA here is from genome assembly GCA_037127315.1 of Ascarosepion bandense. Classification (NCBI taxonomy): domain Eukaryota; kingdom Metazoa; phylum Mollusca; class Cephalopoda; order Sepiida; family Sepiidae; genus Ascarosepion; species Ascarosepion bandense. The sequence goes on along the minus strand of JBBBDQ010000506.1, from coordinate 823,174 downwards.
CGTAGTAATGCTACGATTGAAAGTTATGAGTTATTTCCCTCTAACCCTGCAAGTTACTTGTTCACCAATACTGTAGCCTGGTATTAACCTCACAACTCCTTGGGTCAAGTCACAGGAATTAACCAACTTCTATGTCCACTTAATGTGTCCTTAACGAAACATCATACAAATGGCAACAAAGATGAGAACAATAGATAGTCCGAATAATGTAAATACTGTAAATAATACCTCAGCTCAAAACTATAGGCAAATAGCAACATTGATACTTTACTATTATGCTCATAGAGCAGATAGGGACGTCTTTCACGTTTTCCTATGTGACGGCTCTTCGGAAAAAGTGTTCGATCTCCCAGTTGATGACTGCACCTCTAACTCTTCCTGGGTGAAAGTTGGGATTAATGCCTTCATACCTACCAGAAAATTTCGTCTGAAATCTCATTCCTCTCCTTGGTTCTCTCCTGCTTGTTAGGCCGCTATTGCCCACAGGAGCCACTACTTCGGACTATTTTGGAGACATGCATGTGACAAAAATAGACGCCTATTCACATCTGCTTGTAATGAGTGCAAGAGGATCCTGAATGACGCCAAGAGGTTGTTTGCTAAGAGAATGAGATAGCGCATAGCTGACCGCAAGTTCGGCTCCAAAGACTATTGACAGTTATATAAACGGGTGCTGAACAACAGCAAATCCTCTATCCCTCCCTTAATCAATGAATTTGTCGTCCTCACAGAACCAGCGGACATGGCAGACAGCTTTGCTCGCAGATTTTCATCCAACTCCACATTTGACTTATCTGGAGTACACACACCCGATTTCCCTATTATAACTGAGGCTAAACTGAACGATGTATACATTACCCCGAGTAATATCAAAAATTGACCTCCATAAGGTGAGCGGTGGTGATGGAATCTCAGTGATTGTCCTTAAGAAATGTGCGCCTGAACTCTCTAAACTCTATAATTACTACCTTTCTGCTTCTTGTTTTCCTGCATGCTGGAAGTCCTCTTCTGTCGTTCCTGTATTTAAGAACTCCTGCGAACACTCGGACTCATCCAACTATCGCCCTATCAGCCTTCTACCAATTTTCGGGAAAGTATTCGAGGTCATTATTAATGCTGAAATACTTCAACACCTTACAGCCCATAAACTATTCTCTGATAAGCAGTATGGCTTCCGCTTCGCCAGCTCCACAGCCGACATGCTAACGACGATCACGGCGTCCATGTTCCAGGCCCTTGATGAGTCCGGCAAGGTTGGTGCTGTTGCTCTGGATATCTCCAAGGCTTTTGCAGGGTTTGGCACGCTGGCCTTATATGCAAGCTACGTGGTTACGGTATTTCCGGACGCTTGCTTGATCTGATTCAATCTTATCTATATAACCGCATAATGAAGGTCGCCTTGAATGGGCATACCTCAACATCCGGCTGTACAAACGCTGGTGTCCCTCAGGGCTCTATCTTAGGCCCGACGCTCTTTCTCATTTTCATAAATGATCTCCAAGACAAGATCAAGTGCCAAGTAGACATCTACGCAGATGGCAACACAATTTACTCCCGCATCAGTAAGAAATCCGGCGTGGTGGACAAACATAACCTCGTTGCTGATCTTCAGAGGGATCTACATTGTATGATGGATTGAGGTCAGAAGTGGCTTGTAAATTTTATGCGTCTAAGACCAAGCTGCTGTCTGTCAATCATCACAGCAACCTCTCCCGCCTCCCATAAGCATGGATCAAGCGAGTTTCCCCGAGAGCAATACACTGCGCTCCTTCGGCCTTACCCTCTCTTCCGATCTGAAGTGGAACCATTACATTGAATCAATAGCTAAATTCACTGCTAGGAAGGTTGGATCACTGTGTCGGGCCAGGATGTTTTTCCGCCTGAATCCATCCTGCATACAGGCTCCTAAAGAGAATCTGTAATGTAATAGGTACCGACTTGGCGGCTTGAATCCCGGCACTTCCCCACCGACGGGATGTGGCTTACCTCTGTCTGTTCTATAAATACTTTCATGGCTTCTACTTCAACTTAAGTCACTTGTGCCCCTGCAACTGGTGTTTACTCGTACAACCAGACTGGCAACTGGTGTTTACTCGTACAACCAGACTGGCAACTGGATCTCACCCATTCTCAGTTAGATCAACCAAATGCAGACGACAATTCTACTCCTGCAGCTTATTTTCTCACACTTCCCGCCTGTGGAACTCGCTTCCATATTCTTGCTTTCCTGTCGGCTACAGCCTCCAAGAATTTAAATGCAATGTCAATGCCCATCTCTTAATCTCTTGACTCTAATTCTTTCTACACCACCAAGTATATCCTTTCCTTTCTCTCTACCTTTGCAACTGTCATCACACCTGTATTCCCATCCTTCTCTTCGTCCTTTCTAATTGGTTCGTCTTTTTCTTTACTCTCCTCCTATCTAATATTCTAATTCTTATGTAGCCACTTGCACATCAGTGGTGCTACCGATTTGCTCGGGGTGATACGATTAAAAAAATGTTATCATATTCAGGTAATGTGAGATAGAGTGAAGATCTAGTGAATGAGTTTCAGTTAAAACCCTCGATGAAATGGTATTTAAGTATAACCTTCTCTCTCTTGCTTTCAAAGAAATGCGCAAACTTAATAACCACTAATCTTTTTAATAAGTTACATCCCTACTTCCAATGAATTGTATTTTGTATTCATTTTGTTTGACAGACTGCAGGTTTTGAGCGCTTATTTCTGACTGAGAAGAAATGATTCTGCATAGTTGTCTCAGTCCTAGACCCACGCTGACTATTAGCTAATATCGTCCTACTATCGTTCATATGCAAATTGTCAACGCCACATACTGTAAGTCAACAGTTATCGCTTAACAGCCAATTGTGGAAGCGGACGTAACCCTTGGTGGTTACGGTACCACACACAAACAACTGTGAGCCTCTTGTCAGGCTAACACGATTCTCAGTTAAAAGTTTCTATAATGATTGATTTTCTGTTTGACAGTGTTTTGAATGTTCGAACATTTTTTCCTCCCCATGATCTTCTCTATATTTTTCACAAGCAAATAACAATGCCACTAAGACACACTGTGTGACTGATGTAAAATAGAATAAGACTTTAATGAAGAGAAAGAACGATAAAAAAATATGTTTAAGGATGACAGCGATTAATGTTGCAGGTGGCAGGAGATCAAGAAACTTACAGGCGGGAAGGGCGCGCAAAGATGCTATTAGAATAGAACTTCTAATGAAATTTATCTGTTTCAACTGTAAATCGATAAGACCTAGTTCTGATAAAAATATAAAGAATCCGTACGCCAACACTAAGTTCAATCGCAGATCTGGTCTGAGCAGTTCAGCAGGCAACGTAATAACAAAAACGTGGTCAAAAATCCAACGTTACCCTCGCAACAACGAAAATCGCACTTTCGCTCACCAAGCTCAAAAATGGTAAGCAAAAAGCAACGACCTTTATATACTGAGAAATTTTGTCTGATTGGCCACGCTAGAAAGGGGAGGAAAGAAAATTGGCATAGATTCTGACACTCATAGCAGCTCTTTTTGTGCTAACAATTTTTGGTAGTTTTTCTTTGGCAGACCACGCAGAAATCACGAACTCTTTTTCGATGTATGTGATTTTCTCTTTTGTTACAAGTAGTTGAAAATCTAGTAGTGCGGTTATATTTGTGCAGTAGAGACATCAAGAAGGAACACGCATTAGAACTACTATGAGAAAATATATCGAATAGACAGGCGGAAGTGGTAAGGAAATGATAGGATACCAAGCCAAGTCCGATTATAGTACAGACACTGCTTTGATTTTCTGAAGATTTTCGAGACATAAATCCGGAGAACCAAACCAGATATGACAAAAACATTCAACGTGAAAGACAGTTTTTGAGGAGAAAAACTGTCTGAGTAGATATATTGAAGCAACAGTCTTAGAAGCAAACGTAAATGTTGATACAAAATAATTAGTTCACTTGCGATCTGTTAAAACGTAAAACTAAGAAAGTACAATGTGGTGATCTCCTGAGGGTGGCATCATTCATGCTGGTGGAACGAAATATAGTTTCTTATCATGGCTGACAGATAACAGTTTCGTTAAAATACACAGGCCATTTCTTGCCTCAGTTAAAAACTGCCTGTACGTGATTTTCGATGGCAGCTTACGGTTATGTTGCCGGGGCTATCTAACTTACTATTATGATTGGAGTAAATAGTCGTGTCATCAAAATGCATACTGAGTTTGAAATAAACATAGAGATGGTCGTTGATGAAGATAAGATCAAACGTACATCGAGCCCCGAGAGAACCCCAAATATCTAGAAACGTGGCTTTTCAAAACAGTTTTCATTACACGATTTTTTAAAAAAAAGGATTGAATATCAAGTAAAGTATTCGGCTAGAGACACTCTGACCAGCGACCTTGACATTGTGAAGAGGGCCAGCATGATAAATCAGATCAAACGCCTCCCAGATATGTGAAGTTGTAGGACGAGACTCGTCAACTTTTTTGATTGACCCATTCAGTAAAAACCGTTCATACATCGGGAGTTGACTTAAAATAATGAAATCCATATTTTTGTCTGAATGAACGCCGTAAGAATTTAGATTCTCAAATTCAGAGTTAACTAATGCCACAAGACACTAAATAGTAAATTCATCACGATAAACACTTATCAGAGGTGTTTAACACTGTAGTATCGGGGTCTGCTAAATAAATGTTCTAGGTTGTAAGTGCTATCTCAGTTATCAAACCTCATAAAAGATAGGTCCATGAAGGACGTTATTAACATCCATTCGTTCCTAGCTTCTTCTTTTTTTAAATCTTTGGTATTTTATTGTTGTAGGTTATGAAAAATATGTTTTGCAAGTTAAAAGAAAACAAATATTCTTGGTATAAATTGAGAAACTGTTCCCGGAACAAAAAATTTCACCGTTGGATTTTATAACCAGTAACTTGTTCGGGTATACTCAGCATTATATCGAAAGTGCTCTACTCTGGTATACAGAAAATATATTGATTTTTCCACGACTTTGCAAGGACACTCTGAGTAAAACAAACACCTAAAAAGATGAGATCCTTAGGATGGGATAGTTGTCCTCATCGTCCATGTTCACTATAAATAGTTTTTTTTCTTTGTTTTCGACAACTAAAAAAAGAAATTTCTAAAATCATTTATCCCCAAGCAAGGGGATAATGCTACTAAGACATCAAGGGTTATTAAGAGCGAAATAAAATGAAAAGTCTTTGGAGAAAAGAAAGTAAAAGAGCCGGGAAGTAGAAGGTTGAGACTGAAGCTGCATTCAAATTTTTGATGATGTTAGTTTGGTAAAAAAGACATTAACCGGAAAAGAGATCTACAAGCGAAGAGTTTGTAAAAAGAACACAATTTATGTTTACAGATTGCTAGTTCGACAGTAATACGCAGAGGTGTCAAGGATAAAAATCTTATTAGAAAAAGAAATTATGAAAATATAGAAAAGTCAGACTGAGCCCACGTCATTGCATTGGAAAGTGACTGAAGTTGAAATCTCAGTTCAGTACCAATTAGATTGCTTACCGATTATTGCCTTGGATTTTCACAAGAATGTTTGATAATATAGCAGTGAGAGCAAACCAGGTTTGACAGCAATATTGAAGGGACGGACAAGTGTTAATCCCTTTCAAAATAAATTCATATAATTAAGCAGAATGTTCTTATCGGAAGCAAATCTAGAAAAATATCTTTTAACCAGGTAAATGTACATAGAAATATATATCTTTACCGGTTGCACTGTATTTGCACGTGTAAAATATACATTTTGTTTTTGTTTTATGCTAAAACCAGATGTACGTATTATATACGATAACTAAATATTAACTGTTTTTGTTCGTTTGGATGAGCATATTTGGATGGTATCCACTCACGTCAATTGAACAGGTGAAGAGGCTCATCCCTTGTTTCCTGTTTAGGTTGTGGTTTCCGGTTTTTCTCTTTTCCAATCTTTTTACTCTTTTTTTTATTTTTTATTTTTTTTTCAATTGGAGTAGATAGACTAAACTATCGCCCGGTTCAGACTCCACCCACGTCTATTGAACAGGTGAAGAGGTTCATCCCTTGTTTCCTGCTTAGGATGTGGTTTCTGGCTTTTCTCTTTCCCAGTCTTTTCATTCTCACGTAGCCCCCTGCGCATTAGTGGCGTCTTCGCCTTGCTTGGGGTGATATGATTAAAAAAAAATTACTGAAAGAAAGTTAGATCGATGTTCTAAACAAACTAACGAATATTTTAAATCATGAATCAAACTGTGCATTTCTTTAAATCTTCAAACGGACTATATTCGTTGTTTCTGGCAGGTCTACCCATCACGGTCCCGACACTTCATAGCAATTACATTACAGCAAACCACCCATGTTCCCTCCGTATTCTATCGGCGAGAAGTAAGTTCCACTCAAACAGCTCCTCTCTGCAAACCACTATCTTGTGGAACAGACTAACAAGTGGAGGTTTCCCCTGTCACTACAATCTTGGCGTGTTAACCGTTATCTTCCATTCTTATCCGTGTAAACTTACCTCGAGTATACACAAGCCTTTTTCAAGATGAACGTTACTGTAAAAAAAAGGACATATTCAACGTGTTTTTGTCTTATTTTCATCTTACAATATCAAATATATATGTCAGATTATAATTTATGCTGTCAGTGTAATAGATGTCATCAATTTGGATTTCGTTACTCACAGATACAACTTCTTCCTTAAAAATGTATGTAATCTTACATACCGTCCAATTAAAACTGCAGCATATTTCGAATGTCTTTGACACGATGCTTTCATTATCACTAATATATATATATATATATATATATATATATATATATATATATATATATATATAACGCAAATTCTACTTTACCAGCTTCTTTTCTCGCACTTTCCGCCTGTGGAATTGAATTCCATATACTTGCTTCCCCGACAACTACAATCTCCAAGAATTTAAATGTAAAGCCAAAAGTCATCTCCTATCTCACTAACCTGCATCCTTTCTCTCAGTCACCTTTCTCCGTCCACTCCACTCTCATCAGTATTCTCATCCTTCTCTTACCCACTTCCTGACACTCCCTATAACCTGTCACTCTTTTTCATAACTTTCCTCCTATGTAACCTCCTGCAAAACAGTGGCAGTAAAATGCCTTGCTTGGGGCGATATGATTATCATATATATATATAAAGCCAGTGTGTGCTCGACACATGTACGTTTTTTCAGTCCATATGTTTGTTTTAAACCTTATGGACATTTCGTTTCGAATAAACTAAACCATATTAATGTTTATTGTTTGTCGATAGACACCGGGTAAAAAATGAACAGCTGCTAAATTTCGTTTTAATTTAGCTGTTCCCAATTCAAAAAATATAATCGATCTTGACATAGCAGCCCGCCTTCAATACATTTCTCACCGACGCGATGTGGCTTCCCTCTGTCTTTTCTACAAGTATTTTCGATTAAACAGTTCTGATGAGCTTTTTTCCCTGGCACCCCGACCACCTGTATTTACTCGTGTAACTGGATTAGCACCAAGGTTCCACCATTTTATCGTAGAAATAATTAAATGTAAACGCATCTTCTACTCTAATACTTTCTTTTCTCAGACTTCCCGTTTTCGGAACTCACTTCCAGTCGCTTGCTTCCTTGATAGCTATAAGCTTTAAAATTTTAAATGCAATTTCAATTGCTATCTTTTATTTACTAGATTCCCATCCATCTCTTATCTTTTCTTTGACATCTCCTGTACTTTTTTATTTTCTCATTGCAAGCCCTTGCACATCAGTGGCACTTCCGTCTTGCTTTGGGTGAAATTATTATAAAAAATGTCTATAATATACAAAGTATTTTCGAATACAATTTTTCGGTGCGTATAATACACAATAATTATGTTAATGTTTCTCTTATCTGTTGGATTTTTACCACAAATTTTAATACTGCATATATTCGAACTTAACTTTTTTGCGAATCACGGCTTCGGTTCTGACGCGCTTATCTTCCTGATATCCCCTATAAATGAATTTACTAGGGCTACGAAAATGGCAACTAGGTCCCCACCATTTACAATTTCTTCAGTTTTTTCAATATTGCAGTAAATGTTGGAAATATCAACAAAGATGAAGGGAAAACGTGAAGCAGCTGAAATGTGGTTCTACAGAAGGATGCTGCGGATATCGTGGACCGAGCATGTGAGCAATGACGAGGTTTTGGAAATGAATGAAACGAAAAGGAAATTAATATTGAGCATCAGGAAGAGACAACTGATGTTCCTGCGACATGCAATGAGGAAGGAGGGCTTGTTGAACTTGATACTAACAGGTCAGATAGAGGGAAGGAGAGACAAAAGAAAGCAGCGGATAACATATTTGAAGGGCCTGAGCAGGTGGATGACAGAACGGGGGCTGAGACACGTTACAGGAGAAAGCGTGCTAAGAGCCACCAAGGATAGGGAGACATGGAAGGCGATGATCGTCTACGTCCAGAAGGGATAAGGTACATAAAAGAAGAAGAAGAACTGCCACTTATACTTAAGCAGTTTCCGCCTGTGGTAATCCCCCTTTGATATACCTGCTACCTTGATAGCCTCAATCTCCAAGAGTTTGAGTACAAAGTTAATTGCCATCTTTTATCTCCCTGATTCCTATCTTATTCTTTCCCCGCCAACCCACTATGTTGTTCTTATCCCTTTTCGCTATATTTTCACTTAACGCCCTGCCCACCAGTTCTCCCATCTTTCTCTTATCATTTCTGCGACACCCTCTGTATCTTGATCTTTTTTGTTGCTCTCCTCTCACTGTAACTCCCTGCACACCAGCGGCTGTATTGCCTTGCTTGAAGTGAAATGATTATAAAAAATAATTTAAAAATATCACCAAGATCTTACTATTTATTTCTTATCCATACTGAGTTAGGTTATGATAAAGCAACTAAAAAAAAAAATAAAAGAAAAGTAAAGATTAATCAAAATAAATAATGTATAACAAAGATCATTAATGCCTGACAAAACACATCAGTTTGCTTGGGATAAAATTATTATAAGTAAAAGTGTCTCACTTAAAATTTGGGGTTGGCTGATAAGAATGCAATTGAAAGGCTAAGAGAAAGTGATGTCAACACTTCTTATTGTCAAGCTATATTTTATAACGTTAGTTTTTCGTAGCGTTAACCTGAAGTGATTTTTTGAAAACTCGCTGTTAAAGAGTGATAGTATTTCGATATCTTCGCGTTAAGTCAACTTCCTAAACGAATCCTTGGAAAATTTCTGTCAAGTAATTCACTCAGAAACAATCTCTTAAATGACGCACAACACCGGAATGATGCACCACACAGAACAAATTCAATGTTCTGTCTGAGTGATTTATCTACTAAATATTTATGGTCACATGATTCCAATAGCACAATTCATTCAATGGCTACGTTTGATGCCTGGGGCCCCGTCTTCGACCACACGTGTCAGTATTAACATTTTCTTTCTATATCACAATTTCCTTTTTTGAGTTGACTCCATCTGGAGTCTGTCTGATTTTTTTTTAATACTGATTCTTTTTATTATCATGATATAATACTTCAAGTGATTTTGAACATGTATGATACTTTTATCATAAAGTTATGACACTTGTTCCACAGTGAATCGGTCGAAACAATAAACATACACAAAGATGATAGAAAAAATTTCCAGAGATAGTTTTATAATAGAACAATCGTAAACTGAAATTTATTTTGTCTCAATTAAATATATATGGAGATCTACCAAACTTTCCGGAGTAGATTCACCGATAATATGAATATAATAGCAACGTCCTCATGTAAAAAGGCTAAAGATAATAGAAGAATTATTAAGAAAAATGAAAAAGCCAACACTCAGTTACACTAATTATGAACATTGCCACAATGTGCTGACCGAGTTTGGAAAATAAGATATTCCTAAATCTCTTGGTAGATGTACAAAACAATCGATAATTAAAATTCAGTTCAAAGTAAAATAAAATCCATTCTTGATAATAGCTAACAGTATTCACACCAATAAATGTGAAATTTCATGGCGTATATATTTTTGTAGAGTCAAGAAACATTTGCCCCACGATTTAAAACATTCAATATCTTGTATTGGATGTGAGCAAATATATACAAATATTGGAAGTTCCGCCCGTGAATTTAGCAAACAAAATTCATCATATATAAAATTTCAACAAAAATTAGTATATATATATATATAGTCATTCGCAGACAGATATATTTCGCTGTATGACAGCTCATCAGTACGATTAGACATCCGATTGCTTTTAGCCAGGATAAGAAACCCGGCCGAATTCACATCAGTCGGCGATTCTACCTCTGAGCTATGGGCGCTTGGTAGAATACAGATTTTTAGCGTGTGATATACCATGTAAACATACGCCAGTAACTGAATGTTCTAATTCATTACGGAATTATATACTACAGGCCATAATTGTTAGGCCATACCAGTGATTTCAAAAATTATGTATTTCATACTATTTTTTAGTATTTATTGCCAAGCAAATAATTGTAAATTAAAATAGAATGGTTCTTTTGTTATTACTGCACAATAACATGTGCATCAAATGAATCTATAAATATTTAATAATTACCTATATTGTAGTTTCATCAATGAAAGAATGAAGAGTCCATCTTTGCTTCTTGCCTTGTAAAATTTTGCAAGGTAATAATAACTAAAGAACAATTCTATTTTCATTTAGAATTATCCACTTGGCAATAAATATTAAAAATAGTATGAAATATAACATTTATTTAAAAAAAGCTGGGGTGGCCTAATAATTACTGCCGGTGGTATGTGTGTGTGTGTGTGTGTGTGTGTGTGTGTATATATATATATATATATATATATATATATATATATATATAATGTTTAAGAACATGTACATTATTTTTTAATATATGTCCTCGACAATCATATGTTTGTTTCAAAGTTGGGTACGTTTCTTCGGGAGGTAAAAGCACCCAACGTTGAACCAAACATATGATTGTCGAGGACATATATTAAAAAATAATGTACACGTTCTAAAACATAATTTATAATAAATATTCACAGCTCTATACATCATATATCGAGCACTGTTTTAAATTAATATTTTGGACGAAAAAAATTCTTTCTTCGTTCTGTACCCACTCGCATATATATATATACATATATATATATATATATATATATATATAAAACATAGCACACTTGGCATACAATCCAGATAAATTCCGATAGAAACGAACTCAAGAGAATTCACTATTAAATTCATTTATTTAATTTAACAGAGTAATATAATTTATAATAGATTTTAGATTATTACAATGAGTAATACTATTTCACCGCGTACTGATGTTATTATCACGGCTCGTCAGACCCCAAATGGTCCAAAAGATGATCCTCAAAATATCTCCCCCACAAAAAAAAAATATTTTCTTTTATTTTATATAGACGCTCACATGTCCATATTAGAACAGACTTTTGTAACGGTTATTTCACCTAAGCAGATCGTCAGGAGCCCGCTTTCTCTGACGATCCGCTTAGGTGAAACCTTGGTAGGTGTGTTGGCTCACTAGGTATAATTTATTTATTCTGCTCTACTTAAGTATTCAGCGCTTTATTGTTAGTTGATTACTCGTCTCGGTTTTTTGGCGGGGGTGGCTACGTGCTGACTCGGCCCGAATCCTTTTGACTGATGTTCATGTGCTTAGCTCTTTCTTTTTTTTATAACCATTTCTCCTTCCACGTAGATCCGCGGAGGATTTTTCGACACGAGTATGGTTATAAGTTTGTCTTTATATAATATTTGAACAAAAATTGTATGCAAATAAAAAAAATTGGAACAATTTTTACATAATTTATCTACGGGAAAGAAAAGAATACAAGATCACATGAAGCATTATAGAAAAGTTTTAACCACAGCCCCTTGCCTGTTATACTGAACGAAATTTGCATCTGACTGTGTATGTGACGCGTTTTGTTTTTTTGTTTTTTAGGTTTTTGTAGGACTGATCTTGTTATGTTGGGCCGACTACACATGCGCAACAGTGGTGATGGAAATTTTAAATTTTATTTTTTATTATCACAATGTGGGATATTTAATAACAAAAGTGATAGAAAGAGACAGAAAATAAATCTAAATGAAATCAACTTGCTTAAAATAAATTCCTAGCATCTCTTGCTCATGCGTGTGTGCAATCTCATTAACAAAACAAATTTATATCGATGAAGTTCTACAGGCCGAAACTTAAAACAATAAAACTCATTCCACTTTTCCATTTTTCCCAATATTGTTCATGATATGTCAAAAATATATAGCATTTACACACACACACACACACACACACACATCACTCATATGTATAAACGCATATATATATATATATATATATATATGTGTGTGTGTGTGTGTGTGTCCATGTTTTTAAACATCACCATAAATTTCGTCATGCGCCATCTTGGAATTTTTTTCTTCTTATAAGTTTACATTTTTCTCTTTTTATGAACACTACAAATACCATTTTTTTTGTCCTGATTCTTCTCAATATTGGCCGATTTTATTTCGAGCATTGCTTTCTGCCAGACCCTGGAATAAAAAAAGCAGTATTTATTCTCAGAATCATATTAAAAAGCAAATAGAAACGCAAAATGATGAATACATCGATTTCATATGCAAGAGAATTTGATAAAATCTGTACCAAGGAATTTTTGAAATTACTAGGTGAGTTTCATAAATTTGGGAAGATATTTATAAGACCTTGAATAAGGACTCACTTTTTTCCAACAGATAGCGTTCCTAGAACTGCATACATGTATTTTATGAAATTCAGTGTATGCCATTAAGTCGAAGTGTAAACAACTATGTTTTTCATAGCGTTAAACATGTCAGATTTCGTGCCAGAGAAAGTGTATTTGCGGGAAATTTTAGTGTACTCATTTATTCAAAAGAAATCAGCAGATGAAGCCTACAGAATTCTTGTTGGGACTTACGGCGAACAGGCTTTGTCGGAAACAGCATGCAGAATTTTGTTCAGACGCTTCAAAAATAATAATTTTAATTTTTTTTTTTTATCGTATCACCCCGAGCAAGGCGGTAACACCACTGATGTGCAATAGTGAAAAGATTGGAAAAGAGAAAGTCGGAAACCACATCTTAAACAGGGAACAAGGGATGAGCCTCTTAACCTGTTCAATAGACGTGGGTGGAGTGTGAACCGGGTGATAGATAGATCTATCTACTCCAATTGGAAAAAAACAAAGCAAAGTGAGACGATTGGAAAAGAGAAAGTCGGAAACCACTTCCTAAACAGGGGACAAGGGATGAGCCTCTTAACCTGTTCAATAGACGTGGGTGGAGTGTGAACTGGGCGATAGATAGATGACAAAGAATTGGCATTACGCCACGAAGACTCAGGTCAAGCGCAGGCTGAATTTGAAGTGTCATTACAAATTGATTACACAACAGTTTTGAAACATTTCTGGTTCAAAAGAAAGGATATTGGTGTCTTGTCATCTGTTAACCGTTGCTTCAACGGCTGAAAAGAAAAAAATCTTGCATCGTATCTTGACTGGCGTTGAAAAGTGGATACTCAGATATCCCTAAGCGCAGAAATCGTCTGGTAAGGTTGATCAATTCATAAATATCAGTCAGTCAGTTAAGTGCCATACGTGAAACACGCTTCGGCGATCATGTTTGGAAAGAGACATGACTGACTGGGCAGAAGATTATCCCGCAGTAGGTTGCCATTACTTTCTGCGGTAGACTGGTTGCCTGCCAAGGCTATAGAACCCAATCTGTTCTGTTACTTAACCCCTAACTGGAAAGAAGAGACGGATTAATACCTTTCCCAAGGGTACTTGCGCGTAAGTGAATGCAATGAATTGAACTGGAATTTGAACTCGGCTCTCCAATTTCTCGTTCCAAGCGATTGGGAAAGCCAAATATAAATAATTCGAGGCTTTCCCCAATACATTTGGCGTAACCTGCGCAAACTGACCGAAACCATCACGAGAAATCGCTATCAAATACAACTGATGTGTTTGAGCCGAATACTGAAGAAAAATGTCCGTTATACTAGCGGAGACACCACGAAGTGATTTTGTAACGCGACCACGCTAGGCCACATGTTGAAAAAAGGTGAAGATCTACTTGGAAACGCTTAAATAGAATGTTTTGCCTCATCCACTGTATTCACCAGACATTATCCCGTCCGATTATCATTTGTTCCGATCGATGGTACATAGCCTGCTGAGCAGCACTTTGATTCTTATGAAGATATCAAAAAATGAGCCGGCTCAATGTTAGCCTCAAAAGACGTCGTTTTTCCGACGTTCAGTACAAATGCTTCCAGAAATATGGGACAATTAATGGTTAGCGATGGAGAATACTTTCAGTGGCATGTTTCTTACTAATTTTTGTATATAATACATTACTTTTCATGAAAAATCAGCGACTACTTATTCAAGGTTCTAAAAGAATAAACGAAAACATATAATAAGGGCATAACCACTGCATATAGATAAAACATTAAAAAATAAATGACAATTGTGCAAGACTCGGATGTGTCTTCTCACAAGGCATCGTCGAACTATGCAGTGAAAGCATTAGAATTTCTAGTAGGATTCATTATTTCTGGAGACAGTCTTAACAATGCTAGATATGCAGAAGCGCGCTTAAATGGACATGAACTGGAGGAAAAGGGTCCTCAGAATATTTACTTGAAAATATTTGTAGGAAAAATAAAAAGAGGGAAGCTGCGACAGTCGGTGTAAAAGGTCGAGATGCCAAGACAGGATCGATTACATTGCAAATCCTTTTAGTGGATTTTGTCAAGAACCTTGAGATGAAAAGCAGGAACATCTGGCTAGATATGGCAACAGTATTCAATTACCAAATGGTAGACTTGTAAATCTGCCATATCGATTCTGACAAGAAAAACAAAATTTTCTGGTCCGGCACTGTGACCAAAATTCTAAGCAGTAGACGCAGCTATAGATTCGATGTAGTCGTTTTAATGCAGGTGGGTTGAAAAGGTGAGGCCAAAAAAGCGATGTTAGACTACCATCTGCCATGGGGATGGAGAGAAGGAAATTTATCTCCGTATTCAAGCAGCAAATGTTCCGTAAGGAAAATACTATTAAAAACGACAGAAATTTTGCGCTGATCGATTTTAATCTTCAATTTTTAAAAGTTATGAATAATTCTCATCAGACAATTTCGTTAGAAATTCTATAAATTTCATTTTCGGAATCAAAGTGTAAGCAACTCGAAAGCTTGATCTCTATTAAATGTACTTAACATCGCAAGATTATTTTGCGCCCCACGCAATGTCGGAAAACAATATTGAAGTTAAAATTCATTTAATGAAATGGACATACTGTTGATAACAGTAACAGCAGGTTTCTTGACTATTAAATTATTGAAAACAAAGTCTCTGTTATCTAATGAAGAATGAAGTTCTATTCGGCTGGATGGAGGTATGAAAAATCTAGTAGTAATTAGTCTAAAATAACCTATCACCTCTTAATTTTTCCATTCTGCATGTATCTGTGTGTTTGCTGCGACTGCAACAAAGGTTTAACAGACAAGTCCGCCTGGTACCCGTGGGTTTTTGTTTATATAGATAACACCTTACAATTTGGCATTGATGAATCTAATTTAATATCTTTTTAACTTAGGAAATCTTTCAATACGCAAAATGACTTCATTTTTTAATGTAATTAGGTCAATCATTTTCTGTATGAATAGAAGGGTTTTGTGTGGAGAGTATTAATGTAAACAATTCACAGGAACAAGAAATTTAATCATGTCTTCTTTACATCGGTTAATGAATAAGAACCTGGTTTCGCACAATTTTACTGAATCTGGTTTAGGACTGTTTCGATCTATCCTAAAAGTTATTTGTTTAAAACATAATTATCAACTCGTTTTTATCAAACTTTATCCAAAGCATTCAGTCTCTACTTCTGAAACTTTTAATAATTATCATATAAATAAAGTCATGCAATTAATTGTTGAACAGAGGCAAATCTTAGTAAATATATATATGTATATATAATATATTATATTTCTGTAAAAGTGATCGGTAAAGTACATATGTTATAGTCTTACTATATAGTTATTTTACATTTTATGAATCGGTGCTTAGAAATTCTTCAAATGATTCCTTTAATAAAGTTTGTATTGTAAAAGCATCCTGTGCTATTTTAAAGGTGTGTAAACACTTTTCTAAATAATATACATTTTCTAAAGGAGAAACACATTTTTATTTCTGAATACAACCAGCCAGGACTATATATATATATATATATATATATAGCCTTTGAGATTTGTAAAAGAAATCACTCAACAGGCGTTCAAGAGCAAGGGAAAATTTATTCGCTCCAAAATCATTTTAATTGACCGACTCCATTTTCTTAATAATCGCCTTACTTAAACATAGCAAGAATTGCAGACGAAAAAAAATGAAAATTTAATTAACATTTTGAACGTGTTAGAAAGGATTAAAAAATCTATCATAAAAACAAAATTTGATCTTTCTCTAAATATTAGCATAAACATTTTGATGTTGAAATTTTGTTTTTATTAAGTTTGAGCCCTTTTAACATCAAAATAGGGTGTTTTGTTTTTTGGGGTTTTTTTTAAACAACCGAATAGAGGTACCTAAATTCGTACTTTCTTTTGTTTGATTACAACCTCCATCTCATAGTTGATAAAAAATAAAAAATCTGATTTTTTTCTATAAAAAAAATTACTTGTATAATTTATTTTTCGGTGCGTGGTTGAAGGAAGTATGCGTATTTTTCTTTCTTTCAAATGTTTGTTTTTTATTTTTTGTAATCTGTAATCTGGGTGAGAGAGAAATTTTGGCTCCACCCTGGAGGTGTTATTTAAACAAATGTTTACACTGACCGGGACGATAAAAGCCAAGAGTTTAATAATTGTCATTCAAAGTAACTTGTGAATCTTCAATGGCATACTTTAAAGGAATCAGGTTTCGTTTTTTTATATTTGAACGAGCACGTTAAATTGCGAGATTTTTAATCGACCGCGTGCGAATAAGTAATACACATTGAGTTTTTAATCGACTGAGTCGATCTGGCGAATAAAATCTCAAAGGCTGTAGTATATATATATATATATATATATATATATATATATATATATATATATATATATATATATATATATAACAGAGAGAGATGAAAATAAATTGAACGAATTTGCAAATCTGTTGGTGATGATATTTTTAATTAATATTTTTTAGAAAATATTCAATTCCTCAGAATTCTTTTACAAAAATGAATGGATTAGATTTCTCAAGACGTGAGGAATAGAGGGGAGAGTTGGAAATTGATGAGAGAGGGAGTTAGATATACAGTGTTAAATTAAAACGTGGATGTCATATTTAGAATGTTTGATTTTCATCGTAGACGATAGATCTTTAAGTTGAACATTTTCAAATACAGGGCAGTAAATTGAGGGAACGTATTTTAGCAATAAGTATTGGATTGTTAGATTTTTACATTAATTTTGACAGCAATACTAATATCTTCATCTTAGAAATAAAATCTCTTTGGTTTTATGAAATTATATTATTATCAAGTATTATAACAATGTTAAAGATGATAAATATAATAACAAAACACTAATATTAGTATTAATGAAAATAATAACAATAATTATTATAATTTTTTAAAATAATAATACCTAAAAATAATAATAATAATTACAAAAATTAAATAGTAAAAATAAATTAATACTGCTATAAATAAAAAGTCTTTAAAGAGGAATATATGAGTATTATACGAAAATATTGGAGGGCCGTTTTAAGAGACTTAAATATCATGCATTTGCATAAAAATCTTTATTTGCACCCCTACTTGTTTGTACCTACGTAAGTACTAACATGTATATATACTCACATGTACATATACATGTACATATAAAAAATTCATTAATTATATATATTATTAAATATATATATATATTAGCAGCCATAATATAAAGAACGAAAACAACAAAGACATGAATATGTGTATTGATTAAAAAGTAATGCATGATTAGCAATGATGCTTTTACCAAATAAAGATTAGGGTGTAATGCATAAATATTATACAAACTTACAAAAACTTACATAATAGTATTTTTTAAAATAAAGATTAAATGGAACAAAGGAAATAAGCTACTGGACAAAAGTTAAGGAACGGTCTTTTAATACTTGATTGTGAAGAAATTATAAACAAAAGTTAATATCTGGTAAACATCCTCTTATCTTCAATGACTTCTCTGCATCGTCGACCACAGGATCTAATTAATTTCTTGCAAAAATCAGCAATAATTCCCTCTCATTTGTCTTTCAATAACTCCCATAGGTGATCCTGGTTTTTGGGTTTCTTTTTTGAGCTCTTTCTTCAATTATCCCCTAAATATTTTCTATTGGATTCAGGTCGGGGTTCTGGGCTGTTCACTTCATTAGGGTGATGCTTTCTTCTTCAAATAAAGCCATAACTTTCAGAGTCTTGTGGCAAGCTGCATTGTCCTCCATGAAAATATTAGATTCATGAAGATAATGGTGTAATCTTGGTACAACATGCTGCTGAAGAAGCCTTTTGTAAATCTCAGCATTGATATTGCCATGTATGCGGATGATAGGGCCAACTCCCGCAGAGGAAATCATTCCCCACACCATCACACTGCCACCGTCAAACTTAACAGTTTTCTTGACACATTGGGAAGAGAGTCTTTCACCTGTTCTACGGCGTACGTAAGTTTTGCCCTCAGAACCAAATATAGTAAACTTGGACTCGTCAATGAAATGAATTGTGCGTCAGTCCAAACCACATGTTCTCTCGAATACTCCAGGCGTGCATTTTGGTTTCGCTTTGAAATGAGAGGCTTCGAAGCTGGAATACTGGTATGCAATCCTGCATTTTTAACCTGCAAGCAACCGTTTTCCTTGAGCTCTTATTATCTGCCTCTTCATTAAATTTACGGGCAGTTGATGTAGCAGTTTTTGGTTTTGCATCTAACGTTTTATCAGTTTTATACCTGCTAATTACATGATGAACGACACTTTTAAACATATGAACAATATCAGAAATTTCTGAAATTGACTTTTTTTCTTGATAATTAGCAATAATGAGTTTTTGTCTTGAAAAGAGACCGTTTTGCGTGTAGAATTTGTCATATTGCTTAAAAATAAAGTCCTAATGATAAATGAAGTTGTACTTATTGTTGAAAAGCTCCATCGAGTTTTTTAACAATGTAAATTAAAAGTTGATGCAAATTATTGACATCGTTCCTTTACTTTTGTCCAGTAGCCTATTTTCTTTGTTCCATTTAATCTTTATTTAAAAAAAAAACTAATATGTAAATTTTTGTAAGTTTGTATAATATTTATGCATTACACCCTAATCGTTATTCGGTAAAAAATTCATTGCTAATCGTGCATTACTTTTTAAGTAATACACATATTTATGTCAGTTCTTAACCGAATAAAACTTTTAATGTAAATTGAGTATTGTTATGGAATTTTAAATCTATTTTTGTGTCTGCATTTGAAAATTAGTTCATTCATCTGGTTCAATAGTTCACTGGAATTTTTATATTTGATTATTACAATTTTTTCCTCCAAGCATCATCTGTCCTTGAAGTTGTTGAGAGTTTCTGCATGTCCAATGATACTCCATTTAATTTGTCAGGTGACACCTCCGTCTTTTAGTTTCCAATAATATTTTGATAAGGCAGTTTGATGTTTCAAGGAAGCGTTAGATAAGTAATGTTGGTAACTGTTGAATACTTGTTGTTTCTGTTCTTAGGGTTACAAGTAGGTTATTATAATACTCTGTTAAATTCCAACATTGATTACAATCCCCCGTGAAATGAACATAACAAATTTTCAAGAATACTTATATATATATATATATATATATATTGCAAAGAATTTGTCACTTTAAATGAGCAGTTTGATATACTACTTCGAAGTTTTGTGAGGACACCCTTATGATGTCCTCATTCAACACGGCTCGTTTTACTTATTTATGTAGTGATTATAATTTTTTTTTTATTTTTGCTTAGCGCTAACCTTTATCACAAGTCAAAACTATATGTATATATATATGTACTCATAATTTATTGGGTTAAACATTATGTATAGTGCATACCCGCATTCTGTTAGACGCTCCGTTTTTAATATTTAACAGGATAGATTTAGATCAACTGGCCTAAATAATTGAGAAATTTTGTTAGAAAAATATTTGTCCTTCAACGGGATTAGAACCCGCGTTCTATCGGGGAAACCGTCATTATATCTAACAGTCTAATTTCGTAAACATTTCGTAAATATATATTTGTAGGATTTATGAATTTTCTATTAAATGACGCAAAAATGAAAATAAGATCGACAACTCATTTTGATAGATATATCTACCAAGTTTAGACAAAAGTCATCTTGAAATACTAAAAGAGTTAATTACGGACGACTTCGGTATCTTCTTCACTTCTGCTGGGTGGTCTCCTAATTTAAGTTGCTACCATTATTCATAACTTTAGTTTTTGTTTTGTCTCACGCTCAACTGCCTCCACCCATAATAATGAAAGGTTTTGCAGCCTAGGGACTTGGGTGGCCAGATATAATCCGATATTGGTCAAAAAAATTGTCTGTCAGCCAAGACTTGATTCTCCTGCATGTGTATCATGATACAGAATCCTATTCCAGTAGCCACCCTCTTGCCATAGGGCAGCATTATTTCCTCAAGTCACTTGATGTAGACCTCTGCGTTGAGTCTGAGATCTAGTCGGAAGATGAACGGGGCATATCGCCGTCACTAGTGATCACCGCGAACAATTATAATGTTAACGGATACATCATCCAAAATTTTCCGAACACTCTGCCCTGCCCTCAAATTGACAGCCAAACACTCTGAAATATTTGCATTTAAGCTTCTGCTGCAAATGCAAAGTAGCACAAAATGTCGTTTCCAAAATTTGGGCGTGGAGAATTGTGTCATGCTGCACGTTATCTCACAGACTGTACCCTACTGACTCTACTCTACCGTGCAGTCGACAAAATAAAAAACAAACAACGCTCATGCACGAATTTATACATGTAATATGGCGAAAATTTACTCATTGCACACTTTATATATAACATAATTCTTTAAGGAGAATTAAATTAATTGAAATCAATAACATTACTACCAAGTATAAAGACACGCATACGACATTACTTTGCATCGCCATCGTTCTATGAAGATATTCTTAGAGAATCTAACTCATATCTGTCTAATACAAAGAATCTTCTTCTTCTTCTATGTGCCCTGTCCCTTCAGGACGTAGGCGATCATGTTTCTCCACGTCTCCCTATCCCTTGTGGCTCTTAGTATGTTTGTTCCTGTTACTCCTGGCAACCCCCGTTCCGTCATCAACTTGATTAGGCCCTGCAAATATGTTATCCGCTGCCTTCCTCTGTCTCTCTTTCCTTCTATCTGGCCAGTCAGTAACAGGTTCTCCAAGTTCTCCTTCCTCATTGCGTGTCCCAGAAACTTCAGTTGTCTCTTCCTGATGCTCAGTATTAATATCCTTTTTGTTGTCATTCTTTCCAACACCTCATTGTTGCTTGCATTCTCAGTTCACGATATCCGCAGCATCCTTCTGTAGAACCATATTTCCGCTGCTTCGAGTTTTCTACTCATTTTCGATGATATTGTCCAGCATTCACTGCCGTATTGAAGAACTGACATCACATAGCAATCCCGCACTCTTTTCTTTGTTTCCAGTGAAATTAAAGCCAGTGAAAAGATGACTCTGCTAAATGTCAAAATACAAAGAATACATGCTTGAAAATGATCAGCCATCAATTAGAATGAAGTGACGCCCCGCAGTGCTGGACTGACCGCACAAATGTAGAAACATCAGAACTCCTACTAGACAGGCCAACATAGACAATTACGAACACGCATTACTATCAAATAGTAATGCGTGTTCGTAATTGTCTACGGCTATATCGTGTTGAATACACCGGTTCCCGTCCGATCACCGAAGTTAAGCAACACCGAGCCTGCTCAGTACTTAAATAGGTGACCATTTGGGAATACCAGGTGCTGTAAACATAAGGACTAAGAATGGTCCACCGGTCCTCCAGGTTTGGGTGTTGGGTGCAGGGCTAACAACCCTGCCCTGTAAAAAAAAAGTTTGTTACAGAAACAGCAACAAAAAATTGCTGCCTTATGCACCATCTGGGTCTGATGGATAAATGATGATGATTATTATCCAATGCCCACTTAGACTTACAATAATCCTCACAAACTTATAGAATTGTTTGGGTTTTGTTTAAAGGCATATCAACCTCTGTAGGTTATTTCATGCCAAAAAGGTGGGATTTTAAGGTATTTTTATGTTCGTTTATAGAAGATTGATTTAGTCAGATTTTAATGAAATCTTTTTCTTTTTATATTTTTATATTTTACAAAACTGAAAATGTATTCTATGTATTAAAAAAAAATTGTATTAAAAATGTATTACTGAGAATATTTTTTTTTCCTTCAAAAATGAGTTATGGTTATAATCTTTTCTTAAAAAATGTATTGCTGATACTATTTCTCCTTCAAAAATATATATTTTCCATAAAAGTCGACTTTTATTCTTTCATAGTGCTTTGACACCAGTTCGAGGAGGGGTAACTATTTGCCCATAGCTGCGACTCCAACAGTACTACCATTTCGGGTCAGGGTGGACCTGAGAACAGCAGCAATTAAGAGATGATTCCATACTCCTCACAACCTCCCAATCAGAGGCTTTGCTGCCGGATGCAATTTACACTCATGCCCAGGATCATAGAATTATTTGAGCTTTTAATCAACGAGTCTGACCAGGGGTAACTATCGCAAATAAAATTGAAACACAAGAGTTTCTCTCTCTTAGGCTGTTTTCTCTCAGTCCCAGACAAAGCCTAAATAAAAGTGAAAAAAGTTAGATTGCTATACGTTTCCTACGTGTTCTTGATTTTAGCCTTTTGTCGGATCACGATTCATATTTTTTCTGCATCTGATATTTAACTCATATATATCCGACTGACACCAAATCGGTTGAGTTTCGATCTCGGCCAGAAGTAAGTAGATGTCTAGAAAAACTGATGAGCTACGATACAGCTAAACACGCTTGTATGTGGATGACGATATATATATATATATATATATATACACCCACGACTGGCCATAATTATTAGGCCACCTCAGTTTTTTAAAAAATGATGTATTCCATACTATTTTTAGTATTTATTGCCAAGTGGATAATTCTAAATGAAAATAGAATGTTTCTTTTGTTATTATTACTTTGCAAAATTTTACAAGGCAGCCAGGAAACCTTTGCTTTGGCCTACCAATAAGAAGTGACTAGCATGTGGAAGAGGGCACAAAAACTGGACACCAGTTAATTTAATGCGCATATTATTGTGCAGTATTAACAAAAAAACATTCTATTTTCATTTAGAATTATCCACTTGACAATAAATAGTAAAAATAGTATGAAATACATTAATTTAAAAAAAACAAACTCCGGTGTCTTTATAATTATGGCCGGTAGTGCTTTTATATATATATATATATATATATATATATATATATATACATATATATATACATACATATATACATATATATATATATATATATATATATATATACATATCATGAACAGTTATAGGTCAGATTAAAACTAGACCAGTAAACAGTTCTATTAAAAAGTGCTCAACGCCTGTTTAACATGTAGAGCATTTACATAATCAGTCTGTCAGTCATTGTCAAGAACTGCATGATATCAGTATAAGAAAAAATTATTTGACTAAATTCTGTCATTTTTATTTTCCTGAAGTTTGTTTGAATCAGTTGCTTGAATACATATGAGAGAGAAATAGTACCTGTTCTTAGAGAAAATGACAGCTATATTCAATTCAGCAAATCCTACCACAGTGGCTCCCAGTAGAGTCTAGGCCATCATCGAGCGGTTCGGCAATGCTTGTGTAACTTAAATCTTTCACAAGTCGGAGGATTTACTAAAGAAAACAGTCATTTAACTGTGTTGGCGATTAAGTCCCTTTTGATCCATGTCTGACTAGGCAGAAATATTTCCCGCGGTAGTTTACCATTTCTTTCTGCGGTAGACTGGTTGCCAATCGAGACTATAGAACCTCATCTGTCTTGCTACTTAAATCATAACTGAAGGGAAAAGTGATGGATTTCTCACGGGTTTTAGCGCGTCAATGAATGCAATGAATTCAACTGGAATTCGAACTCGGCTCCTCGATTTCTCGTCCGAAGCAGATATCCACTGCACCATCTAAAACAGAGAGTAAAATTTGATAAACTTCATTTTGATAAATAGAAATTCTTGTTTTGTTGATACTCCACTTGTTTATATATATATATATATATATATATATATATATATACACACTCTAGAAAGAAATTTAGATATTTTACAATTTCCTGGGTAATACATATTTAGCAGCCAAAACCTGCCGCTCTTCATATACATACATACATACATACATACATACATATATACATTACTGTGCAAAAGTATTAGGACAAGAACTATTTTATCTCTTATGAGGCATATTGACACAAAATAAGCAATTTGAAGTAATTTTATTTGATTTACTCAGCAAATGCTTTAACAAGAGAAAAATACTAGTTAAAAAATAAATTTAATATTTAGTATAATAGC
The DNA here is from genome assembly GCA_037127315.1 of Ascarosepion bandense. Lineage (NCBI taxonomy): Eukaryota > Metazoa > Mollusca > Cephalopoda > Sepiida > Sepiidae > Ascarosepion > Ascarosepion bandense. The sequence continues at coordinate 798,434 of JBBBDQ010000506.1, read as the reverse complement.
CTTTTGCTTTGATCACAGCCTTCATTCTGTCAGTCATTGACATCACAATCTTCTTCAATGTATCTAATGGTATTTCCTGGGAAGCGACTTGCATTTTTCCTAAATGTGTCTTGCAAAGTAAAATTAGATTTATCAATTTCTTTATCCAAAATATCCCATAGATGTTCAATAGGATTGAGATCAGGGTTTGTGGGGACCAATTCAAATTCCGAAGCCTTCCTTCCTCTTCCTTTTTAGTTAAATAATTCTTACAAAACTTTGAAGTATGTTTAGGGTCATTGTCTTGTTGATAAATAAAATCTTTCATTCTGCTCCTTTGTGCAGTTTTTATTTCTGCTACATTTGGCATTGTGGGCTGCTTAAAAATAAATGATTTGCTAAATTCAAAAATAAAGGGCACTTGCATGAACTACTCGAGGTCAGACAGCTAACTATTATCAAAATAAAATTTAAAAAGAAACCTTTAAACAATATCGACACCATTTTCAGCTCAATTCGAGATGGGGATAAGAAAAAAGTCACTCATATCCAAGGATAATAGAATAATGAGTAGTTTCAAAATAACTTGTTTAATAAAATATAGGAAAAATTAAATATAACTTCTTTTTAATGCATTTTTTTACACCTAGTTTGAAATAATCAATATTTATTAGCAATTTACTTGGCTTTTCACCCTGTGAAAATTTCAGTGTGGTTTTTAGGAAAATTACCCTTGTCCTAATACTTTTGTACACTACCGGTCGTGTGCAAAAGTGTTAGTACAGAGGTGATTCTAAACTTTATTTTGATGCCTCATAGAAGATAAAATAGTTCTTGTCCTAATACATTTGCACAGTACTATATATATATATATATATAGAGAGAGAGAGAGAGAGAGAGAATAGAGATACTTATAGAAACTGATGGCTATATTTAATTAACTTTGCAAATGCATTGATTATATCTTCTGCTATAATAACGTAGAATGATTTCTGTATAATTACTTTTTTCGTTTGTCATTTTTTCTTTTAAATATGTCATCTCATTGAATTGGAAACCCTCTTAACATAACTGACAGAAAAACAGAGAAAGAGAATCAGTTTAATCCCAATTAGATGACGTCTACCTTCTTAAAAAATATTTTGTTGTTACGGTAACACGAGATATCTATTTTATGGGCATCAAATAAGACCTTATCTTAATATCGGAATATCTCATGACTAAGAACGGAAGTTCAGGTTGCCTGACAGATAAAGATATCTCAATATTAGCGGTATAGCCTGGCGTTGCTCGGGTGTAATGAAAGCTTTAAAACTAATCCATAGTTTTGGAGCTCAGACACTGCCTAAAGAATATTTGTGTGACGTTTGCTGAGAATCGGATAAAAATTGTGGATTTGTATAAAGGACATACAGACAGATAAACAGACACACACACACAAATATTTTGCGTTTTATATATATATATATATATATATATATATATATTATCGATTTTCTGCACTATTGTAAGAACTTCAACCTTGAAACTTCTGAATATCGTTTCTTATGTCTTTGTCTATGAGTGTATCAAATTTGATTAAAATCGGACCACTCCTTCTATAACACGATTTTTTCGATTTTCAATATTTATCGGGAGTACCTCGACACAAAACCGGGCTAAGAACACTCGCAGATGCTTATGGTACAACTGTGTAAATTTTCAAGAAAATCGGTTCAGCCGTTTCGGTGCCTATAGGTAACGGGTACGCGCAGACACACACACACACACACACACAGACAAAGTTTCATTTATAAATAAGTTTAGAGTAGATTATAGATCAATAAGCTTTCATTTGTGTAATAGCTTTACAAATCATTATTTCTTAGATGGTGTTCGACCTGAATCTTATTTCTAATGCTTATAGAATTTATTCATTTCATTAAATGTATTTATTGGCAGTATAGTTTTTTAATCGTTCAGTTGCATTTTTTTCATCAATCTGTAAACAAATCATTTTTTTTTTTTCGGAAAAGAACTTCAACTTACAACCTGTGGTGAAAAGTTTCTTCGGATCAGCGTTTTCAGCACGTTTTTGTTCCTTTTTGCCCAATGTTCCAGAGAAACAAAGCCAAATACTGTTCAATAAAATTGACTTTTGGGATATCGGAGTGTGAAAAGAATTTAGATGAAAGTAGACAGCGTTGTCACATTCAATTTAGTATTATATTTTGGTTGAAAAGAATTTGTTTCTTCATAGTGTGTCGAGAAACCAGTTTTGAAATCAGGATTTTTTTTTCTAAAGATAAAAAATATTTCTGACTGGTTGAAATATCGATATTCTGTTTACTTTCAGAAGCTAAATCAATTCATCAAAGTAGTTTTGTCCGATTCTATTGGACATTGTAGGAACATAAATTGAAAAGATCGTGAAGAGGTACCGAAATTTATATGAGTAATTATTAGATTAATAGATTAGTATTGATAATTCGATGTAGGTATGAAAAATATGTACGTCTCACACATAAAAAGTTTGCTCCTCATAAAGCATTTTTCTTTTTTTTATCTGATCCGCCCTGTCTTTTCAGGACGTAGGCGAACATGGCTTTCCACGTCTTCCTGGTGGCTCTTAGTACGCTTTCTCCTCTTACGCCACGCAACCCTCGTTCCGTCATCCACCTGATCAGGTTCTTCAAATATGTTATCCGCTGATTTCCCCTGTCTCTTTTCCCCTCTATCTGGCCTGTTAGTATCAGGTTCTCCAAGCCCTCCTTCCTCACTGCATGTCCTATGAACTACAGCTGTCTCTTTTTGATGCCCAGTATTAATTTCTTTTTCGTCTCTATCCTTTCCAAAAGCTCGTCATTGCTCACATGCTCGATCCATAATATTCGCAGCATCCTTCTGTAAAACCACATTTCAGTTGCTTCAATTTTTCCGGCATCTTCGATGATATTGTCTAGCATTCACTGCGATATTGAAGAACTGGCATCACATAGCAATCCAGTACTCTCTTCTTTGTTTCTAGCGAAATTGTTCTGTTTCTTAAAAAGTCAAGTCGTTCTTACAGTTGTCGACAGGGTTAACTTATTATGAAGAAAATATTTTAAACATTTCTAAAAAAATATACTTATATTCAATTTTTCTTCCTCTATGTGTTGTTTTCCTTCATGACACTTAACTTTTTGTCCTCTGTAACCCTTTGTAAATTTTGGTCTTTGCAATGCCACGTAATTCTTGTTCTGCCAACCATCTACACAAGCTCGTTGGGTAGGTTACGTGTTACCCTCCTCGGTCCCCTTGTACTGAGCTTGTTTGGTGAGTATTATCTGAGATGTATGGCCTTTAAAATAGATTTAACATGCTCGTAAGTGAATAATTTAATCAGAAAGAAATACTGAATACTTTTTTCTACAGAGAAAAATAAGGTTTCTCAAGATAAGATTTGTCTGTATTTATTTCAGATTTTTAATCGTTCTACACGCATTTTTTTCTCCGCGTTTGGCGTTAAAGAACATGGTTAGCAACCTCCTATTTTCTATTTGCATGTTTTTCGATCCCTCCATTTTTTCCCATACCTTTGCTTCCCCTTTGTTTTATATATCATATATCCATATATATCCATATATATATATATATATATGTATACATATATATATATATATATATATCCATATATATCCATATATACTTTTAAATGTTCATTTTTAAAGCTGTAACATGATTCTGATCTCCTGTAAATTATTTAATATAGGGCTAAGCAAATATATATATATATATATATATATATATATATATATATATATATAAAGAAGAAAGGGATAATCAATTATTTGATATGAATAATATATCAGGAAAAAGGATAGGTAATTGTGTAATTATATATAAACACGGCTCAGATAATTCACGTCTAGTCCCCCTCTCTTCTCGGTATATTACTTCAGTTTGACTACAGTCTTCCTATCGTCAACTAGTACCGATTCATACAAATCAAATTTTCACTTTTGTAAGTAATGTTAAAATTAACTAGTATAGCTTATTAAGTGAATATTTTCTTAAAGAGGGTTGTTCCTTCATTACTACAAAACGGTCACCAATGTTAACAGGGCTTCAGCACAACTGCTACTATAAATATTATTGCAGGCGCTACTATTATAACTATATGTTGTTTCATTTCCAAACACAGTCTTTTGTTGTCATCATTGGTTACCTATCAGCAAAACCTTTCTATACCAGTTACACTTTTTTTCTTAGCAACATTCTCTTAACAGAAAGGATGCTATCTGTAGTGAGAATTAGTCGTACCATATCGGCTGTTGCAACTGCTGCTATAGCTCCAAACCACTGCTACTCGTAAAACTGCTACTACAGTAAGCTCAGCTACATGACAACGACAGCAGCAGGTGTAATCCATCGCGGAAATATTAGTGCAGCAAATACTAAAGTACTACCACATGAGCTGCTGCCCTCTCTTCTGCAAACTAGCAGCACAGGGAAAACTATTGGGATTGTTTCATGCAACCTTTGCTGATGTTACGCTTAGGACTAGTTAGACACCACCAAACCGGCGATATCCCAACCTCCAACACCAGCATCACCACCCATTCTGGAATGTGTTGGATGTACGACCGGGGTCGGTGGCCTGAGGGACGTTAGTCAAGGGAGGGTAACCACTCCCCACCCTGGCCCGCACCCCTTCCTAGACAGCGATGTGGCTTACCGTAACCACGTCGTGTCAACAACTACATTTGCAAGAGCGTCACCAACATTATCCTGATATATATCGTCAGCATCATCAGCAACAGCATCGAGCGCAGGTCAAAGTCAACCAGCCACCACCACCGCCGCGGGAGCCACTACCACCACCACCACCACCACTTCAATCGCTAAAACAAATAATTCTCTTATTGCAAACCCCAAATTCTAATAAACAGCATCCAAATTATTACCATTATCAACAATTTCTTTGTCACCGCCGTTTTATTTACTGTCTTGAGGAAAAAACTCGAACCTGCGTTTTTATCAATACCATAGATACCTTTCGACTCCTGCAGTCTACTGTTAATAATTTCCCTGACTACACCTCGTTTGTTCTTTCTTGTTTACAACCCTTTCACCAGAAAAATATTTTATCCCTACCTTTGATCTTATCTTTGCTGTCTAGTTTTTCATCCTACCTGTCACAGTCATCCAGTTGGAACCAAAAAAGTCTTCTGATAACCTTCACTTTATTTTTTTCTCTTTCTTTTTTCATCTTGTCTGCTATCTTCTCATTCTTCTTTCAAGTAACGAGCCATTTTCCTCGAAGATTACCTTCAGTCCATACCCAGGTCACCTACCAACGCACACCTTTCGATGTTTGGCAATTCTTTCTAAAATTTCCACTTTACGAAAATACAAACCACTTTCTATTACTTTTCTACCTTTTCGTTTCCGAAATCATTTATTATTTGGAGTTCAACAGAAATTTCCCCGTCTCTAAATTCAGTATCACCTTCCCTAAATATATTGTTGACAACCCTTTGATTATTTACCCGTATTTCACCCGAGTCTTTCCGAATAAAAGTCTGCTTTCTGATCTTCTCTGTATTGTTGCTTCTCACCCGAGTTTCAAATTCCGTAATTTCTGTTGCCGATTTTTCCGGCACTTGCAAGTTATCTCGACACAGACATACGCATATCTCTCTCCGCTTCTTTTATATTCCACAAACCCGAAATTTTCTTCGAAATTTACAAATACATTTCGTCCTTTCCTCTTTTGTTTTCTTTCATATATACCGACTGAATCGCTCATCTCGCTACTCTTGGAATATTTAATTAACAATACACAAACGTCTCTGTTATTTACGGTTAGTACATCTACAGCCCCACCGCAAATCTCTGTTGAGATAATAACCCCGATCCCATTAACAAAGTCGAAAATACTTGCAATATTATTAACAAACTTAAACACAACTACAAATCCAACAATAAAAC
>JBBBDQ010000506.1:552500-790000 GCA_037127315.1 Ascarosepion bandense | reverse complement strand
GTAGGCGATCATGGTTTTCCACGTCTCCCTATCTCTGCTGGCTCTTATTATGCTTTCTCCTGTTACACCACGCAAACTCCTTTCCGTCATCTACCTGATCAGGCCCCACAAATATGTTATCCGCTGACTTCCTCTGTCTCTTTTTCCTTCTATCTGGCCTGTTAGTATTAAGTTCTCCAAGCCCTCCGTCCTCATTGCATGTCCCAGGAACTTCAGTTGTCTCTTCCTGATGCTCTCTATCCGCAGCATCCTTCTGTAGAACCGCATTTCCGCTGCTTCAATTTTTTTCCTAATCTTCCATGCAATCACTGCCGTATTGAAGAATTAACATCACATAGCAATCTAGTACTCTCTTCTTTGTTTCTAGTATCATTAATATTCACAATTTTCTTTTTCTGGGAAAACACTTCAAGCCATGTGAGCTTAGAATTCAAGCCATTCCTTTACCCTGGTGCGCACTTGTCTTGAAAGCGGTTCGTTAGTTTAAAAATAGAAGACAAGTTCGAATTCTGCCGAGCAAACCTTTCATTAGTAAACCACGCAAGTTCTTGTTCGGTAGATATTAATTTACTAGTTTATAAAAACACGGATAAATAAATAAAAAGTGATGCAGACTCAAATCTAATGAAATGTATGATTTGTCGTAAAACGTATTTATGTCCTTTATTTGCTTTTATATACACACACATATATATATATATATGAGAGAGAGAGAGAGAAAAAAAAAGAGTTTGTGTGTTCGTTTGTACTGATTCAATAAGCATTTAATGTGTGTTCTTCATTTCTTAATCTATCTTAGATTCAGCAATAATTTCATATTGATGTTGTTCGTACCATTTACGTTTTATGATCTCTTTTCTTTAAATAATCGTTAATTAATATATTCAGTTTAGATAAGCGGCTATAAATATACTAATGCATTAAAACAACGTTTTAAAAGTCACGCAATACACGCTGAATATATATTTGTTTTAAAGAATTCAATTACACAGGAATGAAAAGAAATAAAAAGAAGTCTCCTCGATTTTATTGTGTTTAAATATCTTCTTGTCTCTGATAAGAGTTGTATACTATCATTTTCATTTCAATCCACTCCTCTGTTGATACACTCACCACCTTTCTCCCAGAGCGAGCGAGCGAGAGAGAGAGAGAGAGAGAGAGACGGAGGGAGATAATTAATTTCTAGCATTACGAAATATGTAATATGCATTAATATGCATAACACGTGTTGTAGCTTTGCCTGCAGTTTATAGTTGGCGTAACAAGACAACTGCTTCCTTTAACGCAGAAGAAAAAACTTCATTGAAATAACTGCTTGTCTTTCCAGTCGTTATTTTAACATTATTATTTCATGCTTCTTCACCATTAGTGCGTTGTGGTGCAGTGGATATTGGCTTGGAACAAGAAAGTGATGAGCTGAGTTCGAATTCTAGCTGAATTCGTTGCATTATGTTTACATGCAAATACTCTGGGGGAAAAAAGTAGTAATCCGTCTCTTCCCCCTCCAGCTGTAGGTTAAATAGCAGTTATGTTCTATCGCCTTGGCTGGCATCAAGTCTAATGCAGAAAGTAATGGTAACCTACTGCGGGAAATTTTTCTGCCAAATCAGCCCTGTCTCTTTCAAGACATGATCGCCCAAGCGTGTATCACTTATGGCACTTAACTGACTTAAGTATTATTGCCAGTATGAAATTAAGTTAATCTCTGTTGTCATAATTTTGCTAATTTTTTTATGTATTATTTTCCTCGTCAAATGAGTTAGTCGTGCCTGTTGCGTTGCTATAGCAACTATTATTACCTGTGATTTGAAAAAAAAGATATCTTTAATTGCAGTTAAATGTTATATCAGATGAAAATTCATTTTGCACTCGCACGTAAAGGTGTATTGTAATGAATGCAAAAAGATTTAAATAAAATACATGAGTGCAGAAAAAGGATAACAGGTGCGATAGAAAGAGTAGATGTAAGGGGGAGTACGAGAAAGAAAAAATAGCGGGAGAGAATAAGGAACATAACGAAAGAGAAGGAAAAACCATAGATAAAAAGAGGAAAAGAGAGAGTTAGATCTAGAGTAAAGCAAGAAAAATGAAATTGTAGACGAGAGAAAATCGCGCAAACTGAAGAAGGATAGAAAGAAAACTATTGGCTAAAGAAAGAAGGAAATGATAAATAACTAAGTAAAGAAAAAAGAAGTTAAGGAAGGAAGAAGAAAAGAAAGAAAAGAGAAGGAACAAAAATAAATATTAAATAGAAGAAAACAATGAGCGAAAAAAATAATCAAAGAAAAAGATACAAAAATAAGCGAACTTTATAAAGATATAGAAAGAAAGAAAAATGAAAGAAACGTAAGCAAAACTTAAGTTAAAGAGGAAAGAAAACGGAAAAATAAATAATTAAGAAAAGAAAAAGTAAAAATAAGTAATAAAAAATGAATGAAAATATTGATGATAGAAAATGAAAAAGAAGCGAAAATAGCCAATGAAGATAAAAGGAAAATGAGAAAGAAAGACATGAAACATAATAGGCGCGAAAAGCGAGCAAGTCGTAACTAAATGAAAATAAACTATTGTGACAAATTCGAAATTAAAAAAAAAGACTGAAGTAACAAGCATAAACAATGTACAGAAAAGAAAAAAAAACTTGTAACTAGTGGAAGCACTCATAATAATAAGGAATAAATACGTAAAAGATAAGTGTGGAAGAACGAGAGAAACAGAGAATAAAAAAAGAGAAATGACTTTTTAATTGATCAAAAAAATAGAAGGAATCTATGAAAGAAAAAAAATGTGAATTAAAAAAGTTAAAGAATATATAAAAAGATAAGAGTGAAAGGAGAGCAAGAGAAAATCATTGAGAGAAATATAGAATGAATAAAGAACAGACAAGACTTAATAAATAGAAAAAAAAAAGAAATGACTTTTTAATTAATCCAAAAAATGGAAGGAATCTAAGAGAGAAGAAAAAATATGTAAATTTAAAAAGTTAAGTGAAAGCAAAAATGAGGAAATGTAAAAATGAAATATGAAACGGTTTGGGGAACGTAAAATAATGATAAACAAACATAATAAAGAATGAGTAAAAGAACATTTTGAGAATAAAGGAAAGAATGAAAAGAAGAAGCATCAATTAATGAATAAATGTTTTAATAAGAAAAATAATGGTTAGAAAAGTGATACTAAAAAATTATTTCTCCTAGAAAAAATATTTCGAGTTTTTTAAACAGAATACAAAGCGCTTAGAAGGTCAAAATCAGAAACGAGTCATTCGATTTGATTTGCACGAATACCGATGCGATACACTCACACTAACTCAAACATACAAATGAATGAAATCTTAGATGAAATATTTCTGCTATACTGTTATTTTTCTTACAAAAAAAGCAAAAATATTCAAGTAAACTATGACCAGTATTCAAATGAAAGCTTGCAGAAAACGATAGGCAACGATAGAAAGTATTTGAAAATCCAGAATTTCTTCAGTTTTATTTTAATTGTGCCAATTCTATCAAGAGACATATATTTATGTCAGCTTATAGAAACGGTAAAGCAGAATTGAAAAAAAAAACATCATTAGGTTTAAAACTAGTTCGATATAAAAGTTAGACTTCTTTTCTTTTTTTTCCTTTTTGCTTACTAAAGAATCTAATCATTTTTAAGAATATTTTTCTTTCTTTGACAATAAAGATTATTATTGTGCATATAAAAAAGCGTCAAAATAAACGCACTAATAAATTTATATACTGAAGAATTACCTTGCCGTAATAATAACTCCCGTGTGAGCAGTTCTAGATCGTACCATAAACAAGGAGTAAATGAGGATATTGTTGCATCAATATTAAATTAAAAACTGAGAAATGAAATCGCAGCAAATATCTTCTTCAGTCGTTGTGTATATAAGAGATATGTACGTAGTTTCTATGCCCTTATCTATTCTAACACAGAATGTACATAATATGAATAAAAAACTGAGAGAAATTGACATAATTTTATAGAAAGAAATGAGTTAAGTATAAACTTAGATATGCATCCGTTTAAACTAATATCTTATAGAGGAACGGATTCAGATATATAAAAACCCACTGAAATGGACATAAATAACAAATCACGATACATAAATAGATATTGAACAGATTGAGATAGAGAACAAACTAAATATATAAATGTAAACTTTGATATGAGATAAATGGAAATGAAGGAGTAATTTTACATGTATAAAAAATATAACGGTTAAATGAAATCGACGTGTAAAACAGAGCCTGAAAGATAGATAGATAGATAGATAGATAGATAGATAAATATAAAGATAGATAGATAGAATGATAGAAAGATAGATAGATAGATAAATAAAAAGATAGATAGATAGAATGATAGAAAGAAAGATAGATAAATAAAAAGATAGATAGATAGAATGATAGAAAGAAAGATAGATAAATAAAAAGATAGATAGATAGAATGATAGAAAGAAAGATAGATAAATAAAAAGATAGATAGATAGAATGATAGAAAGAAAGATAGATAAATAAAAAGATAGATAGATAGAATGATAGAAAGAAAGATAGATAAATAAAAAGATAGATAGATAGAATGATAGAAAGAAAGATAGATAAATAAAAAGATAGATAGATAGAATGATAGAAAGAAAGATAGATAAATAAAAAGATAGATAGATAGAATGATAGAAAGAAAGATAGATAAATAAAAAGATAGATAGATAGAATGATAGAAAGAAAGATAGATAAATAAAAAGATAGATAGAATGATAGAAAGAAAGATAGATAAATAAAAAGATAGATAGATAGAATGATAGAAAGAAAGATAGATAAATAAAAATATAGATAGATAGAATGATAGAAAGAAAGATAGATAAATAAAAAGATAGATAGATAGAATGATAGAAAGAAAGATAGATAAATAAAAAGATAGATAGAATGATAGAAAGAAAGATAGATAAATAAAAAGATAGATAGATAGAATGATAGAAAGAAAGATAGATAAATAAAAAGATAGATAGATAGAATGATAGAAAGAAAGATAGATAAATAAAAAGATAGATAGATAGAATGATAGAAAGAAAGATAGATAAATAAAAAGATAGATAGATAGAATGATAGAAAGAAAGATAGATAAATAAAAAGATAGAAAGAAAGATAGATAAATAAAAAGATAGATAGATAGAATGATAGAAAGAAAGATAAATAAAAAGATAGATAGATAGAATGATAGAAAGAAAGATAGATAAATAAAAAGATAGATAGATAGAATGATAGAAAGAAAGATAGATAAATAAAAAGATAGAAAGAAAGATAGATAAATAGAAAGATAAAAAGATAGATAGATAAATAGAAAGATAAGATAGGTAGATAGAAAGATAAAAAGATAGAAAGATAGAAAGATAGATAGATAGAAAGATAGATAGATAGAAAGATAGATAGATAGATAGATAGAAAGATAAAAAGATAGATAGATAAAAAGATAGATAGATAAATAGATAGATAGATAAATAGATAGATAGATAAATAGATAGATAGATAGATAGATAGATAGAGACAGAAGACAATATTGATAGAAATTGACAGAAGAACGCACGAATTTGTCGTCAACAGGAATGTTGACACAAACTGAATCTTACAGAAAGTCAATGCGGGTAAATGCTTGCTATATATATATATGTATTTTTTTTTTCAAAAGGTCTATACATAATTAGAAAAAAGTGAATTTTATTCATTCACGAATATCTGCACTTAGCATAAACATTTGCATATGTCGGGCGAAAAGAGAATATTTTTTAAAATAGAATGACTTTTTAGCTTGTATAAAGGAAAGCAGTTGAAATATTAAGAATAAATACACATTTATTTTAGATGAGTACACTGACTCCATATATCATTTCATCAACCTCCCGACGGATCAATTGTTGAATAAGACAAAAATATGAGACATAAAAGTAAATTCACTATCATTTTCGTACCTTAAAATTATATTATTTAGTAGAATGATTATATTACTTCACGTCTTACGGTCATATCCCATTGCAAAACCGGTTTTTGTAGGATTACTGAAGTTAAGCAACAACGAGTCTGGTTAGTAACTAAATGGGTAATATCTTGGGAATTCCAAGTGCTGCAAGCTTGGTTGTTAATAGTGCAAAACATAGCGGTTCAGAATCTGAATTCGGCGACCCCAGCTCTAGTTCCATTCGCGTTCGTTTTCACTCACTTACGCGCAAATAGTCTTAGGAAAGGCATGAACCCACCTCTTCTATCGCCAGCTATGTGTAAGTCAATCATTAGCTCCCATAAAAATTATAAAGTTCTAAAAATTATACGTTATTTAAAAAACCTGCACAAATCTTGAAAACAAACCAATCACTTCCGCAAGCACTAATTTGGAACTTCGGCTTCAGGTTTGGGGTTGATGCTAGCACGTCATTACGATACGATTTAATCTTTACTGAGAGTCCTAAACGTCTACCTGTTCTAGACTAAACTAAATATCTTTAAAATCAAAGTTTAAAACTCATGAAAATTACCTGGATTAAAGTAAACAAATGTATTGTTTATTTATGCATACAAAATGTCATATATAAATCTTGATATAGAAATTTTTAAAGTTCTAATCTATTGTATAACTAAATGAGTTGTATTTTATTTCCAAATTTATCTCTATTTTAACACTGAAAATATTTTAAATATTTGCAATTTCTTTTCATACTTAGTCTATCATATAAATAATGATTTTAGCCAATTCATTCGCCTATAGAACATCCCAAAGAAGGTTTTTCCTCGCTTCTGATTTGATCCTTTTAAAAGCTTCTATCGCGTCATATGCAGGTCACTTGAGCCAATATTATTTATCTGAACGCATTTCGGCGATACGCTATTCACCGAGTGTATCTCCCTGGATGGCACGCACCACTGCGAGTATTTTACATGGAAATAAATTAATGTAATCAGTTATGCAATACAGTAATTTCCAGTAGCAAGCAAAGCGGCTTAAAAGGTAATGACATTGGTCTAAAATGTGAACCAAAGAAAATAATCTTGAAAAATTCGAATTTTGTATGTTGTGATTTACAGAGATGATTTAGATTGATACAAGGTCGGCAGTGTCAGATATGATTTAAGTACGGAACACGTTATATTAGTTTGATGGAGCAATGCTTTATTCAGGGTTCAAGGCAACAAAATTTGAGCACCAAAATGGTGATCAAAATGGTGACAGCTGAAGAATCAGCAAAACCAGTTTTCTGATCCCTCTACAGGAAAAAATATCACACAGGTAGGCACTCAGATCGAAATCCCTACACAGTACAAGCAGTCTGCGAGATAAACTTAGCCATTATTTCATGGCAAACATTTTATCCGCGGTCTTTTTTCAGAACGCTGGCGATCATGTTTCTTCACAATTCCCTAATCTTAAAATTTTTTTTTATTTACTGTCATTTCCACATACTATTTTGCTTGGAATCTTGTTTATTTATTGTTACCATCGGCATATTTTACATTCAGTATGTCCTGTGAGTATCAAATTCTCCAAGTACACTTTCTTTTATAGAAATGTTAACATTTTCTTCATGATTTTAAATACGTATTCTTTTCGTTTCCATTTTCATTAAAACTTTTTCGTTACTCATAAAGTAATCTTTGTAAATAGTAAATGAAATAGCAAAGATTCGCTTTTAATATTCACACAATCCATAGATAGAACCACAGTTTTGTTGGTTGAAATCTTTTCTTCTTCTGTGTGGAAATTTTCCAACATTCTCTGACATATAAGTGGATCGATATTACATGGCAGTTCAACACTCTCTTTCTTCTTTCTTTTTGTTATTTAACATGCTTAGTTATTTTGTTATATATTGTTTTAAATCAAGACGCCCTAGTGAGTGTCAATTTCGAGACATGGTCTCACAAACTGTTTTACAAGCATGTAATCATTCTATTGGTCAGCACCCGATTTTTCTTTTTTTTTGTCTTATTTTTGTTTATTTATTTATTTTTTGCAAACAACGAAGTGAAATTTAATTAATTAATATATTTTCTCATTTGGCCATCGCATGAAATGAAGTGCTTTCTAATTATCTTGAACTTTCGGCCATAGGAGCACATTTTCTCGTTGGATCACCGAAGTTAAGCAATATCGGAGATGACCAGCACCTACATGGGCTATCGCTTGAGAATACCAGATACTATAAGCTTGGATTTGCGACAGGTGGAATGAATAACGTTGTGGAAATAAGAGAACCGAGTTCCAATTCCAGTAAAGGTTGTTATATTCATTTTGCGCAATTACGTCAGGGAATTCACCTCTTCCCACCCCATCTATGGGTTAATTAGTAGAACATGCATCAGTAAATCATTGTTGCATCCCAAAATTTTTTTAAACATATTCTGGCTTTAAATAACCAGCAAAAGTTTTATAAACCGTAAAAAAATTCCTTTTTAAGTGCCATAAGTGATACACGTTTGGGGGATCATGTCTGAAAAGTTTTTCGCGCAGTATGTTACCATTACTTTCTGCAGTGAACTGGTTGCCAACCAAAACTATAGACCCCAATCTATCCTGTTATTTAACTATTTCCTGTTATCTGGCCTGTCAGTATCAGGTTCTCCAAGCTCTCCTTCCTCATTGCGTGTCCCAGGAACTTCAGTTTTCTCTTCCTGATGCTCATTTTTAATTTTCTTTTTGTTGCCATTCTATCCAACACCTCATCGTTGCTCGCATACTCATTCCACGATATCCGAAGCACCCTTCTGTAGAATCACATTTCCGTACTTCCAGTTTTGTCCTCATTTTCGATGATATTGTCCAGCATTCACTGCCGTATTGAAGAAGAATTAAAAAATATCTTTTTATTGATGTATGAAAAAAGCCGGCTTAGTAGATGTACATATTTCTTAAGCAACAGCGTTAATAGTTGGTGTTTGAATCCACCTCATCAGAATTCCAAATACCAATTTCCAAGACACTCAAGCTCACTTAATTAAAGCACTGGCGGAACACATTCTTACTATCCTCAAACCTAATTTTTTTCATAATTTCACTCCAAGTAAGGCGCTTATAGCAAGAGAAAAAACTAGATACAGAGAGAGACGAAGAAAAGATAAAATATGGATGAGATCCAGAGAGAAATAAGATGTCATTTGACGTTTGAGATTTTTCCTAAATTGATTCAACTACATGGAAAGGAGTTCCCTAGGCGGGAAGTGGGATAAAAGAGACTGTTAGTGTAGAAGACGGAGTTACATTTAACCATTTCAACAGTGAAATGGTGGAACCTAGAAGCCAATCTAGTAGCATGCTTAAATTGATGTGGTCGGGACACCAGATCAAAAAAGGTCGTCTCAGCAGTTGCCATATGAATATTTGTAGAAAAGACAGAGGGAAGCCACATCACATTGTTGAGAAATGACTGAAGTCAAGACCGATTACACTGCAGAACCTTCTTTGGGTTTTTGTCGAGAACCTCAAGAAGAATAGCACGAAAAAATACTTAACTGAGGATTATATAAGATGCTTATATCTGTGTTAGTTTAATATTTACTACCATGCTAATACCTGCCCCTGACAAAGATTATAGCATGAGTGGTATTGGTTTCAGTGCAGCCCACGCATATATATAATAGTTATTCAACCCATGCACACACTTATATATATATATTTTCACGATTTTCAAGGCTTCTCTTCCGATGAACTTAGCTCAATGGAGCCCCCTGTGCATAAATTTACTCGAGCTACTAATGTAGCAACTAGGTGCCACACTTTTACAGCAATACCAATAAAATATAGCCTCAACCTTTACTCTACCTCTTTTTTTTCTCGCACTTCCCGCCTATGGAATTCCCTTTCGTATAATTGCTTTCCCGACAGTTACAATCTCCAACAATTTAAATGTAAGGTCAGTAGTCATCTCTTATCTCACTGACTCGTATCTTTTGTCTCATGCTCTTTTCTTCATCCACTCCACTCTCATCACACCAGTATTCTCATCCTTCTCGTACCCACTTCCTGACATGCTCTATAACCTGTCCCTCTTTCTCATCACTTTCCTCCTATGTAATACCCTGCTCACAACTGGCAGTAAAACCGCCTTGCTTGGGGCAAAATGATTGATATATATATATATATATATATATATATAATAATAATAATAATAAAACTGACTCTGTACGTATCTAGATCCTAAAATTTTACAAAAGCAAACCTTGAGGACCACAAATAACCGACAGAATCTAACTCCGTTACTGTCCGTCGATATAAAGCGTTGGACAAGAGGGGAAAAAAAAAAAGAAAACCGCGGAGTACAGACAATACATACAGTACCTCGCAGCAAAGAAAAAAAACCTCCAAACGGAACCAACCACAAAGAAAGAAAAGTGCTCGATACAAACTAACCAATTCGAATTAACAAAGAGGAAGTAACGTAGAGCAAAACACACACACACACATATATATATATATATATATATATATATATATATAATGTGTGTTGTGTGTGTGTTTCGTTAAAAACAACTGAAAATGTACCGCTGTTAAGCATTTTATACAATTTTTCTGGCGTATACATTCTTTTTATTTTTACCATAGATTTGTATGAATAATGATAATTAATAATGGATAAGAGAACAACCGATAGCGTTTGAGCACACAAATCATTCAAACAATCTCTCCGTAATTTATGTCAAGAAAAAAAAAAAAGAATACAAGAAAATTAAATAAAAAGCAAAATCGTAGTACCTTGTCTGTTGTTTTATAAGTACAAAAAGTGATCAATATCCACACACACACACACACACACACACACACATATATATATATATATATATATAGATATATATATTTAAATTTGTTTTTAAATTAAAAATACATTGCAACACGGAATTTCTATGTTTTGAGATTTCTACCACCTCACCATCGGGAACAAACGTATTGTTTCTTATATTTAAATGAAAATCATTTTCACAAATATGTTCTAATATTTCTTGGTGACGAGGTAGAAGAAATTTCTGTGTGGCAATGTATTTTTAATTAAAAAACATATTTACTTATGTGATTATATTATGCTCTACAATATTGTATTTATTAAATTTTCTTAAAAGAAAAAAATTGCCAGAGAACTCAGAATTGTTCGTTCTCTTTGCCTGAATTTATATATATATGAATTTTTACTTTTTTAATTATTATTTTTAATAATATTTAAGTATTTAAACAAATAAAAATTAAAATATATCGGCTAATGCCAGTTATATATAATTCCGTATTACATATATATATATATATATATATATATATATATATATATAAACAGAGAGAGCGGAAGAGAATTAAAATGACTAAAAGATTGTAACTTAGCTGATTTGTGTTAGATTCAGAATCCTGATTCTAGAGTTTCGTATGCAGAATTTTGACTGTCAGCAAAGTTGTCTTCAGAGTATTATAAATTGCGACTATATATCTATATATCTATATCTATATATATCGTAATATAAGTTTATAATAAAAACATAGTTTACTAAAACACAAGATCCGATGTGCTTCGGTAGTATATTATTAGCACATCGTCAGACTGGCTGACGATGTGCGAATAATATACTACCGAAGCACATCGGATCTTGTGTTGTAGTTAACCATTTTTATTATAAGCTTATAAAAATATCACAATATATAATGCTCTACTAAGTATCGAGCACTCTTTGTAAATTAAATCAGTACAGTGGACTCCCAACCCATTTGTTTGTACTACTTCTAAGATATATGAGTACTGTCCTAGTCGTAACCCGAGTTTCACGGTCTTGCGATATTGAAATGACTTGAACATAAAATTTTGCTCTTTGTAAAGCATTTTACTTTACTGAGTATGTAGAATTTTGGTTTACGTCTTTATTCTTCATTCTTTCTTTTTGAAATTTTACCTTGTTTAATGGTATCTAAGCCTTTTGGCAAAGTGTCTGTTGCTTCCAGAGCGGTTTTTCTTTTTCTTTAATATGTGTGTAATACAATATATATATATATATATATATATATATAATTTACTTTCTTAAGTTTTTTCACCATTCAGTAAGGATCATCGTCATATTTTGTAAACACCCTCAGTAATATTCCAATTATTATTCGAATCTAAGTCCCAATATATGAATAACGCTGTTGCTACACATATTCTTTGTTCCAGGTAAGATAGAGAAATGACGGCAGAAATAGTTGTTCGCTTCTAAGTAAAATGCAGAATTTTGATTGTTGATTTATCACACAAACTACACCCACAAATTTAACGGCTCAAATCCGTATTTCTAATCTTATCTACACTCATTGTTTTTATTTCTCAGCTATGTTCTTCATCTTTATGTGCAGTGTCCTTTCATCAACTGGATCATGTATGACCTGCGTTGCTTTCTTCTGTCTCCCTTTCCTTTGAGTATCAGATTATCCAAGCTCTCCATCCTCATTACGTGCCACAGAAACGTCAGCTGTTTCTTCCTCATGCCAAATATAAGTGTCTTTGTCGTTTGTATCCTCTCCAAAAGCTCGTTGTTGCTCACATGTTCGGTCAGTGGTATCCTCGACATCCTTCTGTAGGAATAAATTTCTGTTGCTTTGAGTCTCTCCTTATCTTTCAGCTTGTTAGTATTCACTGCCATATAGGATGAAAGATGACCCATAACAGCCCAGTGCACATTTCTTTGTTTTCAACAAAATTTTCTTGTATTTCAATGGGTTAAACTTCATAAATACCTATCGTCTGACTTACACTTTCTTAAAAGAAACATGTTTAGTCAAAATAATGTTTCAAAAACACCCTTTTCTTGAAACAGCAAAGCTAAGAGATTATGTTAGGCCTCAATGTTAAAGGGTTTAATATCCACTGAAATATTTCGACTGGTTACTCTCTATGTGAACATAAGAACGTAATATGAACTGACGTCATTTTTTCTGAAAATATATATTGTATATGTATCATAACATCAATATTGATATGTGGAACAGGCACTTATTTCTACCTGGATTCGTGTAACCTTTTATTTATAATATAAATTTGCATAAATTATTATTTAAAATTACAAAAGTGTACGCATACGACGTGCGATAGATGAATTGTCTAAACTATATAAAAATGAAAATATCTCTGACATCTCATTTTAAGATACATAATGACCAAAATTGCACAAAATATCTTCAAATAAGGATTACATTATTTCATAAAGTCGTCATTGGCTTCAACCACAACCTGCAGACAACATCGGATTCACCTTGCTTAAGTTGGCGAATGCTTTTATAATTCTTGACTTCAGCTGATTTTTGGTGTTACAAGGAGTTTTGTCAGTTTCTCGTACATTAACATAATAGTCAAGTGGGTTGCAGTCTGGATATTAAAGTTGTCAGATATAAGTGGGGATGTACTCGGAGAAATTTTCTGATTGCTATGACTAGGTTCTCGTGATTGTGTGGCTTAGTGCAGAGCCCTGTTGCCAGACATCGGATCTTCCAGGAGCCACTCTCATGAGCCAGGACAGCGCTACCTTCATTAATGTGGGCCTCCGTGCTGAGTCTAAGGCCCTGTGGGAAGAGGAATGAAGCCATAACCTTCTCATCACTAATGATCATGTTAAACACATTTGTACTCACCATGAGAGTCAGCCAACTCTTTCCAAATATTTGCTCTTCACTGAGATTGAAATGCAAATAGTCTGAAATGTTCGTATTAAAGCTTCCGGTCCAAAAGCATAGCACTTTCCAAATTTGCAGCGAAGTGAATT
The DNA here is from genome assembly GCA_037127315.1 of Ascarosepion bandense. NCBI lineage: Eukaryota > Metazoa > Mollusca > Cephalopoda > Sepiida > Sepiidae > Ascarosepion > Ascarosepion bandense. The sequence continues at coordinate 776,249 of JBBBDQ010000506.1, read as the reverse complement.
GCGTCACGGTGCTCTTTATCTCTCAGACTGTGCTCAATTGACCCTAATATAAGATGGAGTGGACTAAGTTAAAAATAGAATAAACATATCTCATCATACCCAGTATATATTACTGGTGAAAACATTGAGTAAAATTATGTAGGCCTGAAATGATTGAGAAATGTATGCTGTCTCTCTCAAAATTTAAAATGGATTTGAGAGCGTATTGCTACTACCTGATCATACATATAAAATTACAAGTATATTTTACTCATTACTTACACATTATCATCAGAAGATGCCGATGCCGGTTTTGTCATGTTAGAAGGCTTTAAGGGGCGCACAGGGAACGAGAAGGCATGCGTGTATACTCAATTTAAATAACATTAGTAGAATCTCCAACATGTCTTTTGCTTTTATTTTACTTCTTGATAATTATTGTAAACCAGTACCTAAGGATATATATATATATATATAATAGAACCTAATGAGCCAGACGAACTTACCTAGCTTTCTCTTAAACGGATCGCCAGGCCCAGCTTTCCTTGAGGATCTGTTTAGGAGAAACCGAGATAGGTTCGTCTGGCTGATTAGGTTCTATTAAGTTCGCTTTACCTTTGTAGTGAGCGCTTTCTGTTAGATGGTTACTCGTGTCGGGGTTTTTATTTTTTTCTTTGGGATTCGTACTGATTTCTGTCCGAACACTTTTGACAGACTTTCATGTCCTAAGTTCTTTCTTTTTTTTTTTAAAGCATTTTTTCCTTCGTTTGAAAGTTTTCGAGACGAGTATAACTATATATAATCACTTATATATATATATATATATATATATATCTTTATATATATATATATATATATGTGTGTGTGTGTGTGTGTTTTGTATGTCTCCATTCTGACGAACCCTACTTCTATTTCAACTAAAATTGTGTCATTTGTCGATCATGATATGAACCTTTCATGTACGCAAAGATTTATGGAATGGATTTAGAGGGTACAGCAGAAATCACCGAAACGCTTAGAATATAGGAACTCTTTTCCTCGGAGACGCCTAAGGCGAATTCTACTAAAATCAAGCAACTTGTAGATCAACGTCCAATATACACAAACAGTGGTTTGACAAAAATCAACGACAAATATAATTTTGGATTGTCCTTCAGTTACTTTTAGGTATGTCTTCAGGACGCTTTACTCAAACTCAACCGAGATTGCGTCACTGGTAGATTAGGGTTTGATTCCTTAATGTGTGAACAAAAATTCAATTGACACACAGGGTGCGGCAAAAATAATTGTAAAATGCTGCTTTTTGCAATCGATTATTTCTCCGAAACGCTTGATTGTATTCCAACAAAAAATCGGGTCATTTTTGTAAATTCTAATTTATATTCTATAACAATTTCACGTGTTCTACAAGATGCTAATCTCTCTGACGTTGCAGGGACAATGCATACACTTCTTCTGCGTCACAACGTCATCTCATCACATTACAGGCTCCCGTAACGCCCGAACTTGTTTTTTTAATTGTACATACTTCATTCCAGTTTATTAGCAAAACGGAACAAGCATGAATTCCGTTTCACAAATACAATAAAAACTAAAATTTACTTTGCAAATTTTAACTTACGCGTTACGGCAACGTAATACTAGTGCTTTTTGAACAAGCACTTAACCTTACCATTTGAAAATAACCACTACAATACCCTGAGCAACGCCGTGCTATACAGCTAGTTTAATTATATTCTAAGTAGCATTGACAGAATGGTTCACCTGAGGGTTCGCAAAAGAAACTTCAATCAAATTGACATCTGTAATCGAGATACTTTTTTGTCTTCTATCACTCTATGCAAATATCCTCAACGAAAGTAAGTTGTAAGTGTAAAAGAGGTTTAATTTGTAATCAATATGATCACTTAAAACTGACTTAAATTTTGGTAGAATAATTATTTTATATCAGGTTCTCTCTCTCTCTCTCTCTCTCTCTCTCTATATATATATATATATATATATATATATATATATATATATGGAAGAGAATAGAAAGCCGTGAAGAGGGAGAGGATAATGAAAAAAAATATAAAATTAATATAAACTATCAGTTAGATAAAAATAGAGAGCTCAATGTAGGTTAACCAGAACAAATATATTGAGACGAAAGAAAGAATTATGTGTTGCGTTTTCTTTTCATATATATATAGTCATCCGCAAAGAGATCTGTTCCGCTGTATCACAGCTCATTAATACAGTTAGACATCCGATTACTTCTAGCCAGGATTGAAACCCAACCAAATTGACATCAGTCGGCGATTCTACCTCTGAGCTTTAGGCGCTTGGTAAAGTAAGCGTATTGTATACAATGTAAACATAGGTCAGTAGCTGAGAGTGTTCAAATTTATTACTGAACGAACGATGCGTATATGCTTGAGTAGCTACTGTTTTTTCAAAGTTTACTATTCCTCCATAGTGCTCAATCAGGTGTGAGAGCGTAATAGAACATTATATATATATATATATATATATATATATATATATATATATATATAATGTTCTTCAGTAACTATGGGATATGGAACATTTAAGTATATGACATGTAATCATATATATCAAACATGTGAATGTATGTGAGTGTTTGACTAACTGCATCAGTTGATGGTAGGTAGATAATCAATATTATATGCACATAATACGAACTTGTATATATATATATAATGAAGAGCAAAATATAAATAAGAATGTATAAATTATAGATCGATATACCAATGCCTGTAATCTTTAGCACATGATACACGCGAGCTGTTCAATACCTGACTGTACTGCTACTTACGTAATGCACGTACTTCTCCTAGTTCAAATATATATATATATATACATATATATATATATATATATATATATATATATATATATATTTTGTTGATATTAAAAATAACTTATCATAGGTGATATGTTTCAAAATATTGTATGAATTTTCAATTATATGGATTCAGTTTATATATTTTATCAGCTTCGTAAATATAATCAAACATTTTGTCAGTAAATGCAATATGTTATATCTATTTATTTGAATTTTATTTTTCACGGATACTCTTATTTGATCACATGCTCTGTTTTTACTATTAAACAGTATATACACTCCTGATCAAAAATTTAAGACCACTTCAAAATCTTTAAAAAGAAATTTTTTTTATGGATAGCTTTTAATCACCTCCCACTTAAGGTTACCAATACTACAATCTAAAAGGTTATGGAAACAAAAAGCTACATTCCAAACATTTTATTTAAAAATTTACATTTTTATAAAATGAGGCGATTTACACATGATCAAAATTATAAGGCCAGGGGTATAAATTGTTAGATCTATGGCAATTCTAATGCTTTTACTTCATTTAGTGATTAGCAATCACTGCGTAAATGTGTTACCATGCCTAAAGCAAGCAAACTTACCAAAGTTGAGCGTTCTCGAATTCTAGAATTCCATAAGCAAGGTTTGTCACAGCGGGCGATCGCAGCTAAGGTAAATCGCAGTAAAACTGTGATTTGCAACTTTCTAAAGAACAGTGAGAATTATGGAAAAGCAAAATCCTCTGGTAGGCCCCAAAAAATTTCTCCTGCATTGAGTAGGAGAATAAGACGGGTTGTTATGAAAGACGGGGGACTTTCTTCTAGTCAAATTAAGGCAGTCACAGATTCTGATTGCAGTCCCGTAACCATCAGACGACACTTAAGACAAAAAGGCATGGTAAATAAAAAGCATAAACAGATTCCTCGGCTGCTTCCACGTCACAAGTTGGACCGCTTAAAGTTTGGTCGTGAATACCAAACATGGGACGTTGAGAAGTGGAAGAAAGTCCTGTTTTCTGATGAGAAAAAAATCAATCTCGATGGTCCTGATGGCTTCCAACGATATTGGTATAACAAAAACATGCCTCCTGAAATTTTCTCCGCACGTCATAGCGGTGGAGGGTCCCTAATGGTATGGGGTGCCTTTTCTTACAGGGGGACGATGGAGCTCCAGGTGATGCAGGGTCATCAGAGTTAACATGCTACAAAAAGCATCTTTGATGACGGAGGGCCATCGTTTGTGTGGGGATGGATGGTTATTCCAACAGGATAATGCTGCAATCCATGCTGCAAGACGGACCTTGACCTTTCTACAAGAAAATGGGGTCCATCTCTTGGGACATCCTGCATGCTCACCGGACTTGAACTCAATTGAAAATGTTTGGGATGGATGACAAGAAATGTTTATCGAAGTGGCAAACAATATTCAACAAAAAATGAACTTTGTGAAGCCATCTCCAGAAGCTGGAGCAACCTTAATGGAAACGCTTATTTCTAGCATGCCAGACAGAATTTTTGAAGTCATCAAAAGCAGTGGAGGTAGACTTCATTATTAAATTTGGTTGTTGAATATTTTCATACACTTTTTGTACAATTTCGTAGAATTTTTGTCTCTGGTCTTATATTTTTGATCATGTGTAAATCGTCTCATTTTATAAAAATGTAAATTTATAAATAAAATGTTTGGAATGTAGCTTTTAGTTTCCATAACCTTTTAGATTGTAGTATCGGTAACCTTAAGTGGGAGGAGTTTAAAATCTATCTGTAAAAAAAATTCTTTTTAAAGATTTTTAAGTGGTCTTAAATTTTTGATCGGGAGTGTATATTTACATTTACCGACCTGAATTATTCAAGTAGGTCATTGTAGAAAAATATGCAAACTCTGGCGGTATTCAGACCTGCGTCTCCTAGTGAAAACTGTCATGAGATCTGGCATGCATTGACCGCTCGTCCATGTCGGCCATCCTGATCAAACAAAATCAGAATACGGCTTTGAATATAAACAATCGCACATTTTATGTCGGCACAAATAAAATGATGGTCAATATATTACGTATAATGCAACATATAATATATAATAGTAAATAACTGAGCAATTGTTTGACCTAATCCAGTCATTCCACTCAGATCGCAAAGTGAAGGTAGTATTGGGAGTCATGTTCATTCAATACTATCACACGAACGCAGCTGTCTCTCAAGGCTCTATTCTAGGTGCTACCCTTTTCCTTATCTACATTAACGATCTCTCTTTCTCTCTCTTTCCCTCCCTCATGCTCCTTTCTTCGTCCACTTCACTCTCATCAGTATTCTCATCCTTCTCCTACCCACTTTCTGACAACCCCAGTAACCTGTCACTCTTTCTCATAACTTACCTCCTATGTAAATTCCCTGATCAACAGTGGCAGTAAAATGGCTTCCTTGGAGCTACACGATTATAATATATATATATATATATATATATATATATATATGTATATATATGCATCGTTCATTCAGCAATGAATTAGAGCACTCTCAGCTATTGGGCGTGTATAATGATAATATACACGCTAAAATGTCTGCTTCCTTCTACCGAGCGCCCGTAGCTCAGAGGTAGAATCGCCGACTGACGCCAATTCGGTTGGGTTTCAATCCTGGGTAAAAAGCAACCGACTGTCTAACCGTACTGATGAGCTGTGCTACAGCGAAACAGATCTGTCTGCGGATGACTATATATATATCTCTTTTTTTCTTCGCCGTTAACACAACTCTCATTTTATAAATGCGAAACAAAATCGTCACATGCTGACTGAAAACTGACATTATGCACAGGTTAAAGGAGCGAGTCTGTTATAATAAATCAAGACTTAAAAAAAATATTGAAGGGCAAATACAAGAAGTTATATCTACCATGCCACAACAGTTTCTGGTGAAATCAGTTGATGCGTTTCCTGGGCGGAATGGTAGCGAAATGAAATGGAATCACCGGGAAGGAGATGATATAGAATAGAACAATGCTGAGAATTCGTAGAGAGTCACCTTGATTATGTTTCCTGTAGTCAAAAATAAAAATATTCAGATATCGATGAAAATTATGCAGATATATTGTAGAACGAGTGTACCCCTGCCGTCAAAACTGATACCAAATTATTTGAGAGGATTATCAGCTGTATCCTGGCAGATTTTCTCCCACCAAAGCGGAACAGGATAGAATTCCGTGTTCCCTAGCTTTTCGCGGTTCCAATACCCACTGCCAATCGCAAAAAACCCCGAAGTAGGGATGGAATATATATTTTATTATCTAGGTATATTTTAAGCCGATATAAACCCACCCATACTAATATTAACCTACCCTCTATCTGTATTACCCTTCCCCACATGCTTATATAGTATTTCATGTATAAAAACTTTCGTATTTATGAAAATACTAGCAGTTTAACCCGGTTTTACTTGGGTAGTTTAAGGAATAATAAGAATAAAAAAACACATATGTTGAATTTACATAACAAATACTTACACAACGTCGACCCGAGTCACTTTTGTAGATATAGATAACAACGTAAAATGTATCTATTAGATTAGGGTGGGAGGGGAAGGGGCAACATATATAGATGCAGATAATATAAAGTAGAGTCATCGATTCTATATTATAATCAAGACATAACCTGATCCCTGAGGTTGTGGGGTGATAATATATATTTTTCTACCCCTGATTTTGGCTTTCTGAAAAATTTCAAGTTGTTAGCGTTCCAAAACTTTGATCTACATCTGAGCGCAACTCCCGTCGAGCTAGACAACAAAATGCAGACGCTAAATCGAATCTATCTATCTATCTATCTATCTATCTATCTATCTATCTATCTATCTCAGCCTGTTCCATTATCTATCTATCTATCTATCTATCTATCTATCTATCTCAGCCTGTTCATTATCTATCTATCTATCTATCTATCTATCTATCTCAGCCTGTTCATTATCTATCTATCTATCTATCTATCTATCTATCTATCTCAGCCTGTTCATTATCTATCTATCTATCTATCTCAGCCTGTTCATTATCTATCTATCTATCTATCTATCTATCTATCTATCTCAGCCTGTTCATTATCTATCTATCTATCTATCTATCTATCTATCTATCTATCTATCTATCTCAGCCTGTTCATTATCTATCTATCTATCTATCTATCTCAGCCTGTTCATTATCTATCTATCTATCTATCTATCTATCTATCTATCTATCTATCTCAGCCTGTTCGTTATCTATCTATCTATCTATCTGTCTCAGCCTGTTCATTATCTATCTATCTATCTATCTATCTATCTATCTATCTATCTATCTATCTATCTATCTATCTCAGCCTGTTCATTATCTATCTATCTATCTATCTATCTATCTATCTATCTATCTATCTATCTATCTCAGCCTGTTCATTATCTATCTATCTCAGCCTGTTCATTATCTATCTATCTCAGCCTGTTCATTATCTATCTATCTCAGCCTGTTCATTATCTATCTATCTCAGCCTGTTCATTATCTATCTATCTCAGCCTGTTCATTATCTATCTATCTATCTATCTATCTATCTCAGTCTGTTCATTATCTATCTACTCAGTCTGTTCATTATCTATCTATCTCAGCCTGTTCATTATCTATCTATCTATCTATCTATCTATCTCAGTCTGTTCATTATCTATCTATCTCAGTCTGTTCATTATCTATCTATCTCAGCCTGTTCATTATCTATCTATCTATCTATCTATCTATCTATCTATCTATCTATCTATCTCAGCCTGTTCATTATCTATCTATCTATCTATCTATCTATCTATCTATCTCAGCCTGTTCATTATCTATCTATCTATCTATCTATCTATCTATCTATCTCAGCCTGTTCATTATCTATCTATCTATCTATCTATCTATCTATCTATCTCAGCCTGTTCATTATCTATCTATCTATCTATCTATCTATCTCAGCCTGTTCATTATCTATCTATCTATCTATCTATCTATCTATCTATCTATCTCAGCCTGTTCATTATCTATCTATCTATCTATCTATCTATCTCAGCCTGTTCATTATCTATCTATCTATCTATCTATCTATCTATCTATCTATCTATCTCAGCCTGTTCGTTATCTATCTATCTATCTATCTATCTATCTATCTATCTCAGCCTGTTCATTATCTATCTATCTCAACCTGTTCATTATCTATCTATCTCAGCCTGTTCATTATCTATCTATCTCAGCCTGTTCATTATCTATCTATCTCCTTCTGTTCATTATCTATCTATCTATCTATCTATCTATCTATCTATCTATCTATCTCAGCCTGTTCATTATCTATCTATCTATCTATCTATCTCCGCCTGTTCATTATCTATCTATCTATCTATCTATCTATCTATCTCAGCCTGTTCATTATCTATCTATCTATCTATCTATCTATCTATCTATCTATCTATCTCAGCCTGTTCATTATCTATCTATCTATCTATCTATCTATCTATCTATCTATCTATCTATCTATCTATCTATCTATCTCAGCCTGTTCATTATCTATCTATCTATCTATCTATCTATCTATCTATCTCAGCCTGTTCATTATCTATCTATCTATCTATCTATCTATCTCAGCCTGTTCATTATCTATCTATCTATCTATCTATCTATCTCAGCCTGTTCATTATCTATCTATCTATCTATCTATCTATCTCAGCCTGTTCATTATCTATCTATCTATCTATCTATCTATCTCAGCCTGTTCATTATCTATCTATCTATCTATCTATCTATCTATCTATCTCAGCCTGTTCATTATCTATCTATCTATCTATCTATCTATCTATCTCAGCCTGTTCATTATCTATCTATCTATCTATCTATCTATCTATCTCAGCCTGTTCATTATCTATCTATCTATCTATCTATCTATCTATCTATCTATCTATCTATCTATCTATCTATCTATCTCAGCCTGTTCATTATCTATCTATCTATCTATCAAACAAATACTTACGCAATGTCCACCCTCGTCACTTTATAGTAAAATATCGGTTTACAATGTAGTTGTAACTGTTGCACATCACCAAGCCATCTCCTATAGTACAGTACGCATACATTACGCAAGTTTAAAAATACATAAGTTACGTAAACTTACGTATTTCTGAAGTGTGATGAACACATGTTTTGCAACTTAAAAATTTAATCATATTCATGAACAGTCAAACTTTTAAATACTCTACAGTAAATGTCTGTTTAAATGGAGACCATTCGTGTACTTTATAGCACATACCCAATGCGCACGTAATCATCTAAAATCGACACAAATATCTGTGCTCTCATTGGGTGACTTCTGTCCGTCAGCCAGTAGCGAATCAGGTATGGTTTCTTGTAGGGAGAAACCATGCGAGAAAACGAGACCCATGTGTTCGCCAGCCGCAAAAGTACATTCAATGCGAATGATGTTTTATATTTTTGTAAAATAGTGTAATATTTTTCATAATTTTTGTATTTTATGTTTTTTTTTTGTTTTTTTTTTTATTGTTTTAACATTTTGACGGGAAATACTTTTTTTTTACTGCTACATACATTAAAATAATTTTGTTTATGATTTTCCACTATTATTCGTATTTTCCGCGATACTAAATTTTATATAACCCTGCTGTCAAAAATGATACCAAAATATTTGAGAGGATTATCACTTGTTTCTTCACAGATTTTCTCACGCCAGAGAATATACATATATACATATATATAGAAACGCAGTTTCTGTTAGAATAAAGCGGATATATATATATATATATATATATATATATATATATATATATAAATAAAATGAGATTATAACTCTACTCGTGTCGAAAAAACTTCTACGAAGAATGGAAAAAACGGTTTAAAAAAAGAAAGAGCTACGTACATGAACATTAGTCAAAAGGGTTCGGACCGAGTCAGCACGTAGCCCAAAGGAAAAACCCCGATACGAGTAATCAACTAACAAAAAGCGCTCAATACTTAGGTAGATCGGAATAAGTAAAGAATACCTAGTGAGCCAGACAGACCTACCTAGGTTTCACCTAAACAGATCGTCAGAGATCGCTTTCCCTGACGTTCCGTTGAGGTGAAACCTAGGTAGGTCTGGCTGGCTCACTAGATATTCTTTACTTTGAATACACCGGTTCCCGCCCGATCATCGAAGTTAAGCAACATCGAGCCTGGTCAGTACTTAAATGGATGACCATTTGGGAATACCATGTGCTGTAAACGTATGGACAAAGAATGGTTCACCGGTCCTCTAGGTTTGGGTGTTGGGTGCAGGACTAACAACCCTGCCCCATAAATAACAGTTTGTTACAGAAACAGCAACAAAAAGTTGCTGCCCTATGCACCATTGGGTGTGATGGATATATATATATATATATATATATATAAACTTCATTACTAGACGACATAATTATTGCGGAAAAATAAAGTAATAACGCACAGTTAAACAGTAAACATGCAGTAAAAGCTTTCATAAGTGGTAGTAAAGTTTAATAACTCATAATAGAGAGAATGAAATGAACCGATGCTTCCTCGGTCTTGACTGTCTCTCTCTCTCTCTCTCACTATCTCTCTATCTATCTACCTCCTTGAGCGTAACAGAAGGGAAATACTTATATGATTTTAGACGTTTGTGTCGTAAAGCAGGTGTTCTCTTAACATCTTGTGGTAGCAAGCCCGCATTTACTGGGTTGTACCCAAATTGAAATTTCTTCGATCACAAATCACGGAAAAAATCAAACTAATTGCACTCTAGTCAACGGGGCATTGATAATTTGTTCTTCTTGTACATTTAACTAAGTATTGGTCAAGACTTACTGCATCTTCAGTGACAATGGTTACCCTTCAAATGTCAGCAAGCATGTTACAGACCGCAAAATCACACGTTTTAAAGGTTCTGCGATTTTTAGTGCAAGTTTATGTATGTTTATTTTAAACTATCGTGGCTAGGCAGGAAGAGCCAATTGCTTGTGGACAGAGTGTCCTTTTGCATTAATTCCGGATTCTCTACTGTTAAGTTGCGTGCTCTTTTAAGTACTCGATATGTTTTTCTTTCTTTCGTTAAGGATCGTCTGTCCTACTTACAAATGTATTCCATTATTTATAAGCACAGATGTCAGTGTGGCACTGCTTACGTGTGTAAAACCAATCAGTGATCAGAGAGCAGAATCGAGCAGCATGTACTTAATTATATTATATCCAGCAATCAAAACTTTCCTAGGAGAGCAACACAGTCTGTGTATGAATCCAATATCAGTCACAAATGGATAATACGAAGTGCGCAGAGTCTTATAAGGACAGCTGGTTCTCTATCCTGTTTCGAGGTCGGCCTGACTTCTATTTACAAATTTTGGGCTCCGTCTGTATTAAGATTCAGAGACCGAGTCTGTGCATACAAAAGAGAAAATTTTACGTCCTCTTTTGCTTTGCAGCGGGTTTTCCTCTTTCCTTTTTGGGAGGTTGTATTTATTGTTTTTATAAATAAATTATTTTTTAATCCTGTTTCAACTCGCCGTCTTTATTTCAGCCCCTACTTATAAAACTAAAACTAAAATGACTTATTGCATTACTGCTAACTATTGCAATGCCAACTGATGAAGTGTTGGTCAAAAGGTTTCATAAGACTTTTCAAAAACGTTTTCCCACTTATATATATATATATATATAAGACAAACTTATAACTGTACTCGTGTCGAAAAACCCTCCGCGGATATACGTGGAAGGAAAAATGGTTATAAAAAAATAAAGAGCTAAGCACATGAACATCAGCCAAAAGGATTCAGACCGAGTCAGCACGTAGACCAAAGAAAAAAACTCGAGACGAGTAATCAACTAACAAAAATGCTTGCCTTGACGATCCGCTTAGGTGAAACCTTAGTAGGTTTTTTGGCTCACTAGTTATTCTTTATATATATATATATATATATATATATATATATATATATATAACGGTCTTTATTATAATAGAGGGAATGCTTTTCAAATACATGTTAATATGGATGTCACGCAAAGATTTACACTTTAGATATATCAATTTGTCATCAAAGTACTTCCTTAATTTATTTTTCACATAACTCCAATATTACCCCAATATTATCTCAGAATTCTGTATTCTGTCTTGATTAACGTTTTATTCATCGCGTCGGTAAATTTACATATGAAAGCCTTGAAATTTTCTTTCAGTGCTTACAAAGAAAGAAAATAAGGCACTGATGAAAGCAAATAACCCAACCCTCGTGACTATACATTAGAACAGAACAACAACACACCCGAGATCTTTTTTTTTAGTTTGGGGCTTAAAATCCAATGTCAAGAGGCAGTTACAAATTGGCGATAAAAAAAAATCAAACAGTTAGAGAAGGTTAAATATCTGAGAAGAGTTTTAAAAGAGGATATGAAATGTGACAATGAGATCCGAACAAGCCTTGGAATAGCAAGAACAGTATTCCAAAAGTCAAGCAGAGTTCTGAGAAACGGAAAAGTTTCGTTAGAAACAACGTAAGTAGTGTTCGATTGTAGTCCCATCCATTCTTTTAAATGGGAATGACTGCTGCACAATCTCCCCACAGATGAGGGAAAAATATAGTAGAAGAAATATGGTTTTCCAGAAATATACTGAAATGTCCACGGCCAGAACAAATACGCAAAAACAAAGTTTTAAACAAAATGGCTACAATAATATCACTTATACAGAGAACCGAGAAAACTCAGCTAACATTTTTGGACAAATAATGAAGACGGTGTTTAACCCTTACGCAGCATATTGAATGCAAGCGTGGGCAAGACAGTGGGCCAGTTATCTGACGAGTTTGTGTGAACGGATTAAAGAATGAGGATAGAAGCTTTAGCAAGGTGAATAAAACCGCTAAGAGTCACACGTAATAGGCACCTCCATATCTTCCAATGTCCTAAAGAGATGCGACACAGAAAAGAATATATTGCTTCTCTCAGTGCTATTTGTTTTTTGTAATTGCAATGCTCAAACTCTGTAAGATTCACTGAATATAAGCTGTGACTACGACATCGTCTTTCAGCTCTTATCGAATACAAGGCAAGATATGTTTGTTTGTTTTTTTATTTTACAAAAAGAATCTTGTTGCAAATTATAATAAAGCGAAATATTCGACGCTCTCTAATTCTGTAGAAACCCTAACTTTCTTGTATATCTATAAAAATGACGAGGGTGAACGTTGTCTAAGTGTTTGTTTGATAGATTCGACTTAGCGTCTGCATTTTGCCGTCTAGCTCGACGAGAGTTGCGTTCAGATGTAGATCAAAATTTCAGAACGCTAGCGACACCTTGAAACTTTTCAGAAAGCCCAAATTAGGTGTAAAAATATATATATTATCACTTTACAAAGTCAGGGATCAGTTTATTTCTTGATTAAATTATAGAATCGATCACTCCACTTTATATAATCTACATCTATATATGTTGCCCCTCCCACTCCACTCTAATCCAATAGAGACATTCTACATTGTTATCTATAAAAATGACGAGGGTGGACGTTGTGTCAGTATTTGCTATGTAAATACATATGTTCTATTCATTAATATTCCTTAAACTACCCGAGTGAAAACGGGCTAAACTGCTAGTTTTCTAAAAGTAAAGATTATCTGATATAAATGAAAAATAATGGTAAGACTGTTTAGGGCATTGTTTTATTTGTTTAACGGCATATCAACGCACAATTTAAATCATTTAAAGCCAAACATTAAATTTCTTACGAGTTTTATTTTACAAAAAAGTAATGCTGGTAATATTTATTTATTTTGACAAATCCTTAACACTGTTAATATATTTTACTATGAAAATGTATTGCTGTCGCTTTCACTATAGAAATGTATTTCTAGATTTTCATAACATTTTCACCCCAGCTTGGGGGGTCAGTATTTTTTCTATAGCCTGGAACACAACAGATGCTATCACCGCACGTGTATCTGAGAACAACAAAATTTAAGAGATGGCTCAACGCTCCTAAAAAGCTCCTGATCAGAGGTCTTGTTTCTGGGTGTTCTTTATCTTTATACTAGCAGTATAGCCCGGCGTTGCTCGGGTGTAATGAAAGCTTTAAAACTAAGCCATGGTCCTGGAGCTCAGACTCAGCCTAAAGAATATATTTGTGAAGTTTGGTGAGAATCGGATAAAAAATTGTGGATTTGTATAAATGACATATAGACAGATAAAAAGACACACACAAAAACATCTTGACCTTGTATTCCCTTTTTAATACGAGAAATCACATAAGTACAAATCACGCTTCTTACATTGAGGCGCAGAAAGTTACGATAGTAAATTAAATTGCCACCAGATATATACTCGCATATTTATTAGGCGTGTGAAAAGTTTCCAGCAATTTTTATACGTTGGAATTGATCACAAAATCTGGTAACGATCTAATTTAATGTGTTAGCTTCGGATGGACAATTTTCAAATAGTGGGAAAACGAGTTACATGTGTATCGTCAGAGCAAAGCGCTGAAACGTCTTGGATATAAACTTATTTATAAATGGAACTTTGTCTTTGTGTGTGTGTGTGTGTGTCTCTATCCGTTACCTATAGTCTCCGAAACGGCTGAACCGTTTTTCTTGAAAATTTACGCAGTTGTACTATAAGCGTCTGCGAGTGTTCTGAGCGAGGTTTTGTGTCGAGGTACCCGCGATAAATATCGAAAATCGATAATCGAAAAAATCGGGTTATAGAAGGAGTGATTCGATTTTAATCAAATTTCATACACTCATAGACAAAGACATAAGAGACGATATTCAGAAGTTTCAAGGTTGCAGTTGTTACAATAGTGCAGAAAATCGATAATATATATATATATATATATATATATATATATATATATATAAAAGGCAAGATGTTTATGTGTTTGTCTGTTGATCTGTCAGTATGTCCTTTATACAAATCCACAATTATTATCCGATTCTCACCAAACTTTATACAAGGCCATAATTTTTATCCGATTCTCACACAAATATTCTTTAGGCAGAGTCTGAGCTCCAAGACCATGGATTAGTTTTAAGGGCTTTCAATTCACCCGAGCAACGCCGGGCTATACTGCTAGTTTGTTTATACTTCTGAGATAAGGTAGTATTTACATTATTTACACTGTTCAGACTGTTTACAACGCTCCAGCCAGGTGCTAGAATTTTTGCACCGAAACCTTTATTTCGGAAGTGGTATCGCGCATGGAATCAGAAATATATGCCCAAGTAATCGAAATAAAGGGTTCGGTTCAAAATTCATTGCACCTTAGGAAAGCTGGAGCATAAAACGGCCGAAACATATTAAGCAAGGCAATAAAGATGTGGAAAGCAATTCGAAGAGTGTAAATAATAATTTCACTATTAAAACATAAGATATGTCTGGTAAAACGTGTGACCAGGAAATATAACCCTGATAGTAATGTTATAACAATCTAATACAGTTATTTTATTGTCTCGATTGACTTCTACGGTTTTCTTACGGACACTCAATCATAACTATTGAATTTTGAATATTTAACGAAAATCTAAAAGGATGTGACTAAAGGTCGGGTTTTAAGTAAGGAACCTGAGCTCGAAAACTTGGCCCAAGGAACAAAATTTACCCAGCTACTGAAACAACGGAGTCGGGTACTTTGCATTGTCTATTTTTCTCAACAGAGTCTCCGTCCGTATACACATCCCCGATTGAGTCGTATTCTTTCCGACGACAGCGAGCTATCTCGGAACTGTGGGTACTTACCCAAATTCTTCCCGACTGAGGCGGGATGTGACACACGGTCAAGCTTTAAGTGAGGAACCAGTGCGAGGGCACTCGCGATAAGGGTCAAAATTTTCCCAGCCCCCGCTACGCAAGATCGGGAAATAAGCTAGTCTGTCTTTCTCAGTCGTGTTTCACTCCATAAACAGAACCTTGACTGAGTTGTTCTCTTTCAGAAAACGAAGAGCTTGCATGACAATTTTGAGTTCTCTCGGAACAGAGACTCTGAACTCTCATTGAATTCTTGATCTAAAGCAGTGGTTTCCAAACTTTTTTCTGTCATTTCCCACTACAAACATCCAGATTTCCCCCTTCATGTGTATGAAAGAAAGAGAAGTTAAAACACACTATTTACTAATTTATTTTTCAAATGTAAAAATATACTGATAAACTTATAGTTGCAAAGGAAAGTGGATAGAGGGCAGTTAGTAACAACTAATTATAGCCATAGAGAGCGGTTAATAACAAATTAAAGTACTTTTGTTCGCTCTCTCTGTCTCTCAGACATGAGAAAATCCATCTGAGATTTTTTTTGTTTTATTTAGTAGGTAGTGTAATTATTTCCCCGCTGGTAGCTTCGAATTTTCCCCATTTTGGGAATCGCTGATCTAAGGCCTCCTAACCAGTTCATTTCTATTACCTGAGGTGTCTTTATTTACTCCATAATATCCCACTCTCATTTGAGATTTTTAATTTCTTCAATACTTTATTTTTTAGTATTCAGTCCCTCCTCTATCTGATGAGCTCGCTATGTACGGGGCTTTTTATTTATTTCGTTTTGGGTGAACCACTTGTTTTTTCAGTATGTTTCTTGCCTTGTAATCATACATGTACGTTCAACAAATTCTTGGGGTATTAGTACTTCAAAGATACCATACAGAAGCTGCATAGTTTCTTCCTTTCTTGCGGTCCTTTCTTAAGTAAATCTTTTCTTTAATTGATTCCAGTGCATTTTGCGTTCCTATTTTTTCTTTCAATATATTTTACTTCATTTTTCTTTCCATTTTATTTTGTATTTCTTTCTTCTTTTACATTCACATAAACGTTTTTTTTATAATCATATCGCTCCAAACAAGGCATTTTACTGCCACCGTTTTGCAGGGGGTTACATTGGAGTAAATTTATGAGAAAGCGTGACAGGTTATAGGGGGTGTCAGGAAGTGGGTAAGAGGAGAATTACCGTGGCCACAAAGTGTGGGATCAATTTATGTATGGACTGTAATATAAAATTGACCCCCCACTTTATATTTACATAATATTTTCTTTGTTGATAAGCCGTAGAAAACGAATCAATCAGTTGAGGAAATACTGATTAGCTACACATGCATGTCTTTTAGATTTATTTATATTTTCTAGAATATAAATGTATAGAATTTTTTTTATAAACATATCTCCCAATCAAGGAATGTTACTGCCACTGTTATGCAGGGGGTTACATAGGAGGAAAGTTATGAGAAAGAGTGACAGGTCATAGGGGTGTCAGGAAGTGGGTAAGAGAAAAATGAGAATATTGATTAGAGTGGAGTGGACGAAGAAAGGAGCAAGTTAGTGAAATAGGAGATGACTATTGACTTCACATTTAAATTATTGAAGATTGTAGCTGTCGGGAAAGCAAGTAAATGAATTGCGGGAAAGGAAGCCGGTGGAGTAGAATTTGCATTTATAATTTAGTGGTTTCACAGTAAAAGGGTAGAAGGTAGTTGCTAATCTTGTGGCTCGAGTAAATTTATATATTAAATTTAACTTGTATTTGTAAAAACGCCTCAGTGAGTACAGGTTCGAAGAGAATTTTAATTTCTTATAAATTTCCTCTGGACT
This sequence comes from Ascarosepion bandense, assembly GCA_037127315.1. Classification (NCBI taxonomy): domain Eukaryota; kingdom Metazoa; phylum Mollusca; class Cephalopoda; order Sepiida; family Sepiidae; genus Ascarosepion; species Ascarosepion bandense. The sequence continues at coordinate 758,838 of JBBBDQ010000506.1, read as the reverse complement.
TGAAAATTTTTTTACGTCTACATTATTGATATTCATATGCACAAAAATTTTCGTTGAATTTCTGAAATTATTTTTCCGTTTAAAAGCTGTGTATGAATTTAGTTCTATTAGAAATTTTCCTTGCTTTAGTTTTACAGTGTGACTTTTTATGTCCTACTTTTAGTACTTTAAATTCTTAAAGGGACAGTCGTCTATAATGTGTAAACTTTCAGACCTGAAACATGCATTATTTTCATTATTTCTCTTTGGATTTTATATTTGCACATTCTGTTTCTTCATTTTATTCAGTATAACGTCTCAGCCTTAAATAATTCTCTGATATTTATTGATATTTCTTGTGTTAGTCTTTATTCTGTTCCCGTTTAGTTATGATATTGTTATGTTATTGTTATATTTTTGTTATGATATTGTTATGATATATCTATCAGTTATTTCAGCGTCTGTTTTCACCCTTGACCCTTGAATGAAAATGATCACTTTAAACATATCCTGGGCCAGTTCGTTTAATTTTAATATTTCATACTCCTTGTTAACGATTCTACCAGATGTGACGAAATCATCGCCGCCTTTTTTCGTCAGTTTTACACTCTTCCAACAATTACTGAATTACTGACTTTTCTTGCTTAAAGAATTAGACAAAATATTTACAATTTCTCCTCGTTTTCTCAGCAGTACAACATTACAATATTTTTCAGATTCTTCTGGTGTTAACATTTTCAGCAAAAGTGTTGTTTATTTTTACTCTTCTTTCAAGTCTCTGCGTTCTTCTCTGTAAATTTGCTCGTATCTTCTAGAATAAGTACAAAATGTAATTTCATCATCTAAAATTACATGTTAATTCAGCTATGGCATTTGTTGTTTCTGAAGTTCCAACAACTTATTGTTAGTAATGTTGTATCCCCCCTTAGGCTATTCTTCCATATTTATTAATGTGGTTCTTTTTATTTACCCACAGTAAAGAAAAATATTAACACCAACATGGTTCTAATTTTTCGTCGTCACTGTTATTGACTCTGACAATGAACTCGCTTTCAGTTCTTTATTTAAGGCGTCTTGCCTTGTGCTACCGAGGATTTTATTTTACAACAATTGATGCACTTGTTTGTTCAAACTGCAGAAATGGAATAAAAGCCGTTATATATAATGAGATGGCCGAGTGGTTAGAACATTCGCTTTCCGACCATGAAGCTCGATTTCGAATCTCACCATTTGTCAGGAAGGTGACTTCTGGGGGACAGCATCCCAGCGTGAGGTACCTTCATAAAATGCCTGAAAATCACACCACGAGTTGACGTAATCCTTGTGAGTGAAATTGGGTCGACGTCTCCCTTTGAGGAGTCATCGATGGTTGTGCAAACTGGAAGTCACAGTCATCGTGACCGAGGGTTTGAGCGCCCTGGCCTTATTCACACTGTTGTTCACTTTCAATAACGCGCTCTCTTCCAGAAACATTAACTTAGGTCAGTTCAGCATATTTACAATATAAATCACAGGTGGGTTCTGTGAGTCTTGAACAGGCACAAGTGTGCCTGAGCAGACGTCTGCAATATGGATTAGCTAACGCCCTCGTAGACGCGTATCCTTGAATACGCGGGGACAGCCTTTACATTATTATTATTATTATTATTATTATTATTATTATTGGATTAGATTTAATGGAAAATGGAATCTTTAAAAACACCACGCCCTTTGTCATGTGATAGATTGATGTTTCGTGGTCTGAATTTGTTTTCTGAAAGTAAGTTACAAGCACAAAATGTACACAATGATGTATATCCAGAGGATTGTATTTTCACTCGCATGGCCATGCCGAATAATTTGATATACGCTACTTCTCACACAAAGTTACTTGCATCGATTGAGGTTAGTATTGTCTAAACTGACACAACTTGAATATTTAGTGAATCAGTTTGGTGATTTTCATCTCCAGTCAATCCACACAACCCGACACAAACACACACACACACACACACATATATATATATATATAAACACGTGTGTTTGCATATGTATGTTTGTGTGCATGCGTATATATATGTGTGTGTGTGTGCGTGTGTATGTATATATATATATATATATATATATATATATATATATATGTGTATGCGTATGTATGTATATATATATGTGTATATATATATATGTGTGTGTATGTGCATATATATATATATATGTGTGTATGCATATGCATGTATATTATATATATATATGTATGTGTGTATGCCTATGCATGTATGTATATATATATATGTATGTATGTGTGTATGCATATGTATGTATGTATATATATATATATATGTATGTGTTTATGCATATGTATATATGTATATATATATGTATGTGTGTATGCATATGTATATATATATATATGTATGTATATATGCATATGTATGTATATGTATGTATATATATATGTATGTGTGTATGTATGTATGTATGTATGTATATATATGCATGCCTGTATATGTATGTCTGCATATGCATGTATATATATATATATATATGTATGTGTGTATGCATATATATATATGTGTGTGTGTGTGTGTATGTGTGTGTGTGTATTCTGTTATAAAATTATAGAATGCGACTTTCCGCGCCAAATTTATCATATTTTGAAAGTTTCGTGACGAGTCCATTCACGGTTGAAGCAATGAATCTTCTGTAACGCTCTCCAATATAATCAAGATATGAACAAAATACCAGCACAAATTTTCCGTTTCGAAGAACACAGTTTTAAGTCTAGTTTATTTTAAATGACATTTGACTATTTTTGCTATCCTAACTGTCTTTTTCTATCTCATTATATATACATATATATATATATATATGGGTGGAATGATATTCCTTGTCCAATGAAAAACTATTTTTAAAAAAGTGATTAATACGTAGTATAGCTAATAATATATATTCAGAAATTGTAACATGGATATGTACAATATCACAACAAAAGTCGCTATTTTGTTTCGACACTTCTTGTGTCTTGTCAAGTGATGTGGTACCACATCACCTGACAAGAAACAAGAAGTGTCGAAACAAAATAGCTACTTTTGTAGTGATATTGTAACATATCCATGTTATAATTTCTGAATATATATATATATATATATATATATATATATATATATATATATATAGTGAATAGAAGAGAAACAAAGAGCTATGGTGAAGTAGATTTTCTCTTTTTCGTGTTTCAATTTATTAAAAACATTTTTAACATATTTTTTCTTTTTAAATTTTAAATAGTAGAAAATATTAATAAAATATAATAAACATAGCTACAAAATATTAAATTTGGGAAACTAATATTATTCTTTTTTCTTTCTTTAACTAAAAAATATAGCATTTCCAGAAAGTTAAATATATGAAAAAAAATTAACTTGAACAATAAAAATAAAAATAAAAAGGAAAAGGAATATGAAAAAACATGTTAAAATGAAATAAGTCAAAGTGCATTAAATTGAGGAAATGAATATTTGATTTCTTCTTTTACTTCTTTAATCGTTTCCGATTATAATATTAACTCATTTTTATATATTTTGTGTATAGTTAAAGAGAAAATGCATCAGTATAGGTTTTCAAAACAAATTTTCTCGCGTTTTATTTATTTGATTTACAGGTTCATGCAATCTTTTTTTGTTATTTAGCAGTTCATAATTTTATAAAGGTTGAAAATTCAACTGATATTTGAATGGATGTTTTAAATTAGGTAAATATGCTGGAAAAGTTTTAATTTTGATATTTATTTCATTCTAATATGTAATTATATAGGACCAAAATAGTTTTTGAAGAAACTCAATGTTTGTATTCATTAAAGATTTTCAGACATGGATGGTTACAGATACATATGAGTTTATTTTTCTGTGAATTGTTTTGTTTTGTTTTGTTTTTTGTCAAATACACACATATACAGCAGTGTAATATTTTATACATAGCAGAATGTTATTTTATTTTATTTTTTTATTTTATTTTTTTAATCTTTTCACCTCATACAAGGCATTCCACTGCCATTGTTGCGCTTGGGGCTACATGGGGGAAGGTAAATAGAAAGAGTGGTTAGATATAGAAAATGTCAGAAGGCGGGTGATAGATAGTTGGGTGGGTGGGAAGAGTGTTTGAAAGAATGGAAGCGAATTAGTTTGTTAGGAGGTGTCTATTGACCTTATATTTAAACTCCTGGAGATTGTAGCCGTCGGGGAAGCAGTTTTGTAGAAGGGAATTCCACAGTCGGGAAGTGCGAGAAAAGAAACTGTTGGAGTAGAAGTTGCAGTTGCATTTTATCGGTTTCACTGTAAAAGGGTGGGATCTAGTTGCTAATCTAGTATCTCGTGCAAATTCGAACCTAGGGGGCACCAGTGATCTAAGTTCATCGGAGCAGAAGCCATGAAAGTATTTATAGAAGAGACAGAGGGAAGCCACGTCGCGCCGGTGAGAGAGAGACTGCAGTCATTCCACTTGAGGTCCGCTGAAAGCGTGAGACCAAGGAGGCGTCGTGTTTTACTCTCTGAGAGGCAAGGCTGGTCTATGCTAATAGGAGGTAGGTGCGATTGTCTATGATGATTAATTGATAGGAGCTTCGTTTTAGAAGCATTAAAATTTACGAGCCATTTCTTACCCCAGTCTACTACGGATTGGAGGTCCTTTCCAAGCTCGGCTGCAAGGTTAGCTTTGTTGCCCACACCAGATTTTGATCGAGGCGAGAATAAACTGTGGTGTCATCGGCGTACATACCTATTGGGATCTTATGGTATCAGGGAGATCATTAATGTAGATCAGAAAGAGCGTAGGGCCTAGGATAGAGCCTTGAGAGACACCCGCGTTCGTATGGTAGTTCAGGGAGGCATGTCCGTTTAATACCACTTTCAATGTGCGGTTAGATAGAAATGACTGGATTAGTTCAAACAATTGTCCAGCTATACCATAGCTCCGCAGTTTGCATAGAAGGCCAGCATGCCATACTCTGTCGAATGCTTTAGAGATATCCAAGGCAACGGTTCGGGCTTCACCATTCCTGTCGAGTGCCTGATATATGTACTCGGTGATTGTCGTTAGCATATCAGCTGTAGACCTGGTGAAGCGGAAACCATACTGCTTGTCCGAGAGGAGGCTGTGTGTTGTGAGATGCTGAACCAACTCGGCGTTGATAATAGCTTCGAACACTTTGCCAAAGATCGGAAGAAGGCTGATAGGTCGGTAATCTCTACTTGAGGTCCGCTGAAAGTGTGATCAGCACAGAAAAAATATTTTTCTTTATCAGTTACAAGAACATTTGCCTTTACTTTTAGGGAGATAAAAGAGAAAGCGAAGAAATATTCTTTAAGTAATTGTTATTCAGGTTTGTTAATTTCAGATGGATGTATATGGATGTATATGGATTATGGTACATGGATGTGCCTTGAGGTTCAGTGGATATCGGTTCAGACCGAGAAATTGGAGAATTCTTTGCGTTATCTCACGCGCAAATACTCTTTGGAAATATATTAATTCGTCCCTTCCTTCCAGCTAATTGTAAAATAACAGAACAGATTGGTTTCTGTAGCCTTGTTTCACTACCAGTCTACTCTGGAAATTAATGGTAACTTACTGTGGGAAAAACTTCTACCCAGTCAGTATTGTCTCTCTGGAGATATGATCGCTCAAACAGGTATCACGTATGGCTCTTAACTAACCGACTGAATTTCAGAAGAGCGCACATGGTGTCAAATGTTACATGATGATGTGAAATATTTCTATAACATAAAAAGTTATTGCGTGAGTAACAACCCAAACCGAGGCGAGTTCGAATTCCAGTTGAATCCATTGTATTCACTTACGCGCAAATACCCTTGGGAAAGGTATTAATCCGTCTCTTCCTTCCGGTTATGGGTTAAATAGCAGGACAGACTGGGTTCTATAGCCTTGATCGGCAACCAGTCTACCGTAGAAAGCAATGGCAACCTTCTGTTGGATAATCTTCTGCCCAGTCAGTCATGTCTCTTTCGAGACATGATCGCCCAAGCGTGTATCACGTATGGCACTTCACTGACTGAACAACCCAAAACAGAGTTTGGAAATAAATAGTAATATTTATAATAACATCAAATACAAGATTCACAAGATCTGTGAAAGAAATAACAACTTCTGCAACAGCTCAAAATGCCAACTACAAGTGGGAGATACTAAAATCAGGCAGGTACAAAAATTTAAATACCTGGAAAGAGTTTTAACAGAAGACGGAAAGTGCGTCACAGATATCCGAATGCGAATTGACATGCCGAAATACGCGTTCCAGAAGTTGAGTAGAGTATTAAGAGACAGGACAATTTCGCTAGAAACAAGAAAAAGAGTACTGGATTGCTATGTGATGTCAGTTCTTCAATATGGCAGTGAATGCTGGACAATATCATCAAAGATGAAGAAAAAAAACTTGAAGAAATTGCAATGTGATTCTACAGAAGGATACTGCGGATATCATGGATTGTACATGTGAGCAATGATGAGGTTATGGAAAGGATTGAAACGTAAAGGGAAATTAATACTGAGCATTAGGAAGAGACAGCTAAAGTTTCTGGGATATGCAATGAGGAAGGAGGGTATGGAGAACCTGATACTAACTGACCAGATAGAATGAAAAAGAGACGTGGGGAAGCAGCGGATAAGATATTTGAAGGGTCTGATCAGGTCGATGACAGAAGGAAGGTTGTGTGGTGTAACAGAAGAAAGGGCACCACCAGAGATAGAGATGCATGGAAAGCCATAATCGCTTAAGTTCTAGAAGAAGAATAACCCAAAACGGATGTTGGAAATAAATAGTAATATTTGTATCATCAAACAAGACTCACAAGCTGTGTAAAAGAAATAAGAACTTCTAGTAGAGAACGGGGAGACAGTAAGAAAAACACCCACCACTCTCTCTATAGAATCCAACGTATTATATAAAGATTGGAATTAGCTCAATACTGTCCAGAGTTACGTACATAACAAATATATATTTATAATATATATTTTCATATATCATTCACAAACTGATGAAAATACTTTGAGATCAGTCAGTCAGTTAAGTGCCATACGTGATACACGCTTTGGCGATCATATCTCGAAAGAGGTATGACTGACTGGGCAGAAGATTATCCCGCAACAGGTTGACATTGCTTTCTCATGTAGATTGGTTGCCGACCAAGGCTATAGAACCTAATCTGTCCTGTTATTTGACTCATAACAAGAGGGGGAAGAGATGTATTATATTAAGTAGTAATTAGTGGGAGGGCGTTTAGTACTTCATAACAATATAAAACTGATCCCTCATTTTATGCCCAGTGGAAGCCTCAACCATACTTTCAACTATTATATTCAGTTTGTCAGTTAAGTGTCATACGTGATACACGCTTTGGGCGATCATGTCTCGAAAGAGACATGACTGACTGGGAAGAAGATTATCCCGCAGTAGGTTGCCATTGCTTTCAGCGATAGACTGGTTGCCAGCCAAGGCTATAGAACCCAATCTGTCCTATTATTTAACCCATAACTTTAAGGAAGAGACGGATTAATACCTTTCCCAACGACGTAAGTGAATACAAGGAATCCAACAGAAATTCGAACTCGGCTCTTCGATTTTTCATTCTGAGTCGATATCCATTGCACCACAACGCACATCCGAGCACTTTGAGATAGCTTTCCTTTTTATAGTTTTTCATTTTTACTTAAACATAATAGAAAACTGCGTGATTGATTTAGTCATCATATCCTGTGAAATAAATAGCACAGATCTTACACGTGTGATAGCGACCGTTTATAATTTACAGGAGACAATTTACATTCTTATATTTAATTCTTACTTACACGCACAACGTAGAATTAATGAATTCAGTATTTAAAAGTTGTAATTCATAGAGGGGAGCGTTCAGTAATTGGGCTGCAATTTTTATTCAAAGCGTTTGAACAAAAAGACGATATAAATTCAATTACTGAAATTATTCCATGATCTATATTTACAGATAAATTTCCTCTTTTAACAACTAGAGATATATATAGATTGATATCTACGGCCTTTCCACGCACATTTTAAATCGAAGACATACAATCTAGATTTGAGAACTGTCAGGCACCTCGGCGTGATGTAATGGCTAACAAACTTGTCTTACCAGAAACTATTACAACTCAGTAGTGAGTTCCATCCAACCTGGATACCCCATACTTTCGGTCTTGTGCTACATCTAAGCGTCGCTTAGAAAATCAACTATATTTGAGAGTTGTGAGATATATATTCTTACAAAGGCTTTATTTAATGCTTACACGTGTACGAGTAGACAACTCTGTTATTTAATCAAATAAATAAAATTTTATCGGCCTAGATATCCGAGGTTCTAATAAAGAAAACTTTGTCTCGACCGGAACATTTATTTTATTTGGTAATGTTTTTCTATTTTCCAGAGCATCTTTTCATGCCAAGTGTTCTTTTCAATTGAACTACTAGAAATCTTCTAACCAAACCTCAGTTAACAATTTAACAAATACGAATCTTTCTTTGACATATTTCGAAGTCTATATTTGCTAAAGTTATTATTTTATACCCGAAACAAAAACTAAGAAAATTGGACGGAAGGAATGGATGGATATTTTAAAATACAACTTCGGTGTATTCAATCGTTACATGCAATTTAGTAATCATTTTCCAGATCAAAAAAAGAGAAACAGGTTCGGTTCAAATCGGGTGGTATATTTTTGGAAAGAGACATTTTTTTAAGCCAGTAGACCTTAAATTAACTGAATAAAAAAAACGCCGTTGATTATTGAAGCACGTATGTCTATTAAGTATAACATTTTAAATTATACACATACACACACACACACACACACACACACACACACACACACAAAATACCGGCCATAATTATTAGGCCACCCTAGTTTTTGAGAAAAAATGATGTATTTCATTCCATTTTTAGTATTTATTGCCAAGTCGATAATTCTAAATAAAAATAGAATGGTTATTTTGTTAATATTACTTTGCAAACTTTACAAGGCAACCAAGAAGCCTTTGCTTTGGCCAGCGATTAAGAAGAGACTAGCATGGGGAAGAGAGCACAAAAACTGGATACCAGAACAGTTCATTTGACGTACATGTTATTGTGCAGTATTAACGAAATAAACCCTTCTATTTTCATTTAAAATTATCCACTTGGCAATAAATACTAAAAATAGAATAAAATACATCATTCCTTTTTAAACTGGAGTGGTCTAATAATTATGGCCGGTATATATATATATATATATATATATATATATATATATATATTCTGGCTTCATGGTCTCTAGCCAACATTAATCAACAAACAATTAAATGCAATATCAATCGTTATCTACTGTTCCGCACTTGGTTACGCTTTTTTTGTTCTCACTCCTTAGTAATGGTCTTGTTTCTCACTTCTTTTTGCAACGCCATGCATCCCTCATATATATATATATATATATATATATATATATATATATATTCAGTTAAGTACCATACGTAATACAAGCTTAGGCGATCACGTTCTGGAAGAGAGGTGACTGGCTAGGCAGAAGTTGCTATTACATTCTGCAGTTGTCAAGCAAGGCTCAATGTGATCTGCTATTTAATCTATAGCTGGAGGTAGAAACGACGGATTAATCACTTTGTGCGTAAGTGAATGCAACGAATTCAGCTGTAATTCAAACTCGGCTGTTCGAGTCTCCACTGCACCACAACGCACAACTCACTTTACATGACTTATATATATATATATATATATATATATATATAACATAATATATTTGTATTACTAAAAGACAAACGAAATTTCTTCGTTTTAGGATGTTTTTCAATAGATCGGCCTGTTTTCGTGTTTAATGTTCGTGTTTAATGTTTCATTTTTACATATAATTTTTTCAATGAGTAATTTTGTATCGTATGAATCATTTTACATTATGTCACAATTAAAACCATGTGTTAATATTTTTCACTTCTTTTTCCAATAACATCTTGCTGTCAGCCTTGACTTTTCCTGAAAATAACTTTATTTTCTGCGAGACGTGTTCTTTTTCATCTGTCTCCTTCAAGCTCGTATTCATTCCGAACCTTTCAGCAGCATCCTCATCAACCTCTCTTTAACTCTCTATGTTTCTACTCATTGACTTTCTCTTTCACTTCCTCATCACTAACCTTTCCCTCGTCTGCCCACGCCCGAGATGTTACCCACTAACAGAGCGTGAGTTTACCCGCATGTTCTGCGTCGGCACCAGGATCGCGCACCCGACCGACACATTTCCCGATAGATTAGTTTTTTCTTCCCAGTTTTTGTTTCATTTCGTATTTGTTACATTAATCTCGCAAGTATCTTCATACGAGTTTAGCTAGTTGCAGATCTGCTGATAAAAATAGTTATTCATTTTACTTCTAACATGTAAATCTCTTTACTTTCTCTTTCTCTCTACATGATAGTAGCTGCTACCAAAGAAATGACTAAATTTAAGGACTGATAGATTTGTTCATGTACCAAATTCTCCAGAATCTCTATCGTCAAGCCGGAGTTTTAAATTATTTCACAAAATGACTTGATAAAAAATATAGGCAAAGATATTTCTTTCTTATTTCATTTCGGCAATAGTTAGCATTTGTTCCACAAAATTAAAAATAAAAAACACTGCTATTCACACTTTTGATTTAATCAGCATTGTTTATTTAGAAGATCAGAAAAACATGTCAAGCAAAACAGTTAAGTGCCATAACTGATCCACGCTTGAGTGATCATGTTTTGAAAGAAGATTTTCCCGCAGTAGGTTGCCATTACTTTCTGCGATAGACTTATTGCCAACCAAGGTTATAGGACCTAATCTCTCCTGCTATTTAAACTATAGTTAAAGGGAAAAGCAACAGATCCATACCTTTCCCAAGGGTATTTGTGCGTAAGTGAATGCAACAAATTCAACTGGAATTCGAGCTCGGCTCTCCGACTTTTGTTCCAGACCGATATCTACTGCACTACAACGCTCATCAAGCAAGTACAATGCAATATTCATAATTTACCTTTCATAAATACTTACTATTGTATGATGAAATTTTAAAAAAAACTCTTTTATTCAAGCATTTATGAAAAAATAATATTATTAAACTATATAAACCAAATGCAATGTAGGACTTATTATATATCTTTTTTTTAAATAAGTGACTTCCATATTGTTGCTTTTCTGGCGGCTACAACCTCCAGGAATTCAAATGCAATGTCAATACCCATATCTTAACCACTTGACTCCAGTTCTTTCTACATCACCCTTTCTCTCTACCTTTGCAACTGTCATCACACCTGTATTCTCATCCTTCTCTTGCTTCCTTTTCTGACACCCCCTGTAACTGGCTCGTCTTTCTCTTTACTCTCCTCCTATTTAATTTTTGTTCTTTTATGTAGCCCCCCTGCGCATCAATGGCGTTACCGCCTTGGTTGGACTGAAACGATTAAAAAAAGTATGAAAGCAAGTTTTTATCCATCATTCATTTATTTCAATATTCTCAAGAACGAAGAAAATGTATTAATTCATTTTCGTATATTTGTTTTGTTTTTCATAAAAATTATAATTGACGTGTTTTAAAACAATACCCATTGCCGAGTGAATCAAAGCGTACACAATAATAACAGTATGAAGAGAACAACAATTCTTTTGACGCACCATTTTTGTTTGGCGGTCAAGGTGGTTAAACATTACCCTATTTTTCAAAAAACTATGTCCGTTTTAATTTACCTGAATTTGAACCATGACTTGTAGAAAAGGATAAGTATGTATGCGTTAAAGAATGTAATTCTCACAATTTTGTATCTGAATTTATTACTTTATATATTTCATTGTAAATAGAAGTAAAATAGCATGCTATTAATCTCCACCTAAATGTAGGTTAACTTTGTTTCATTTATATGGAACTTACTGTAAAACGGCATTGATACATAAAGGCAAAATAGACACACATATAATTTATATTTTTTACATAATTTAGTTATAACTTAGATTAGGTAAATATGACATCAAATTAAATTCTCGCGTGATGTCTCCGGAAAACATTCATTATTCTTTTACGATGTCTGTAATCAAGGCTGCATATGTGCACAATTATGCAACTCTGAGATTATTATGTCAAAAAGGTTAAAGGAGAGAACGAAGATCCTAGTTTGCTTAAGACTAAAAAAAAAAGACTGACCAATATAATTAAAAGCATTGAAAATTCTAACTTTTTAAATTATCTCATGGCTATATCGCGTGTACGTTGTGGTGTAGTGGATATCGGCTCAGAACAAGAAATCGGAGAGTCAAGTTCAAATTCCAGGTGAATTCGATTCATCTACATGGGTAAAGGTAATAATCCATCTCTTCTCCCTCTAGCTATGTGTTAAATAGAAGACAGATTGTGATCTGTAGCCTCGGTTGGCAATAAGGCTACCGCAGAAAGAAATAGCAGTCTACTGAGGAAAAACACTTTGCCTAGTGAGTCATGGATCGCCCAAACGTGTATTAAGTGTATCCCAATTTACTGACTGTATTCGATTTTGCATCTGTCTCAAATATATATATATATATATAATTTTTTTCCTGACCGAACCAGGACCAAGGGGTTGATAATTCTTATAGACGTTCTGGCCTCGTCAAATCACGTTGAACGAGACCTAGATAAATTAAAAGGTGCTACATTCTGTCGTATACGTCTGTCTTTTAAAAATCTTTTGCAAAGCTCACTAGTTACGCACAGGAGAGTGTTGAGTGTTACCAGTCATTTTTACTTTCGTTACCGTTACAAGGAAGATTCGCTTTTACGCAACGTCAGAATTTTTGTTGCGATGTGTCGAGGCCGTCTTTCCTTCTCTTATTGTTGGTGAGATAACCCCAATAATATATATATATATATTATTGTTGGTGAGATAACCCCAATAATATATATATATATATTATTATTGTTGGTGAGATAACCCCTAATAATATATATATATATATATATATAGTCATCCGCAGAGTTATATATGACTTCACGATTGCTTTTAGCATGAAATACACGCTGAGTGTTAATGGGCAACTTGGTGTGGTGTAATTGGGAACAAACTTGTCTCGTTAAAACTATTACAATTGAGTAGTGAGTTCGATTCTTACTGGGTGTACAATACTTTCCGCCTTGTGCCAACACTAAGCTATGATTAGAAAATCACCACTGTGAGTGTTGACTTCAATGTACACTTCTTTATTTACATAGCTCTATCCCTAATATTGAGTGCTATATTCCATAAATATAGCATACCTTAAAACTATATTTTATTATATATATATATATATATGTGTGTGTGTGTGTTTGTGTGTGTGTGTTCAATCGAACATACAGACCAAATATTGATCAAAATCTGACAGAATTATACAGAATGTTCAGTAGGTACTATCTTGTAATACCAACATTCATTAAACCCATTCTTGAAGAATATAACATATCTACAACTGCCTCAACTGGCATTAACGTTCCACAACGTTCCACAAATCAACATATTAACAACCACCATACTAAATAAAGACTACTATCATCTGTAACATTTTGATACCAAACTCAAACACAAAAATATGACTAAAAGAAAATTTCTTTTTCTCAATATTTTATTTTCCAATGAAGCAATATATCGTGTATGGTTTGTAAATTTATATTTGTAATTTTGTCCATGCGGGTTGTTTCATTTCAATTTGGTGACTGTTCAGTCTGTTCGAATTTCTGTCGGCGCTCATTTCTTATCGGAAGAACACAACACTGACTGCTTTCTGGTTACTCCTCCAGTTAAGCCGCCCACAAAATGCAAAGGTTTCATTCATTGGATCTTGTCTTTAAGGCTGAGAAGAGAACCATGTAGGCTGGGAAGTGCATGAACTCTAAATACCACCGCCAGTCTAAAAGAAATAAAAAAAAAACACTGCATTCGAACCATCTGTTACCTTGTAGCGCTTCCCTTCTGAATTAAGGGCTTGGATGTCCTCAACACCTCAGGTGCAAAAAAACAAAGATATCACTCAATCCTATCTGGAATGACACCATGAGCCATAATAAAATAAACTAAATATTCACGCAATAGATGAAAGTCAACTTAAAATGTCTCTGTCTTTATAAATATATATATATATATAGTCATCTGCAGACAGATCTGTTTCGCTGTATCACAGCTCATCAGTACAGTTAGACTCCGATTGCTTTTTAACCCAGGATTGAAACCCGACCAAAATGGCGTCAGTCGGTGATTCTACCTCTGGGCTATGGGCGTTCGGTATATATATTACCTATTCACCTATTACCTTAAATATTAACATTCAATCTTTCCTCCTACATAAAATTCTACTTATTACGCACTTATGACCTGCTTACCTCTTACCTTAAATTTTTAACATTAAAATTTACTTCTTACATTAAATCTTATCACAAACTGTGATCTAATTAAAATTTAAAATTTAATAGAAACAAGCTATTTCCTAAATCCAAAATTAAGATTAAATATACAAATTTAGATTAATTATAAAAACTCTGCTTAAATACAAAAATATTCTGTACTGAATAAGCATCCCACTCCTAACCTGTTCCTCTAAGAAATCCTAAAGGATATAGTCTAGTCACAAGATAATAAAAGCTTACATTCTAGCTGCTAATGTTAAATATGACCAGAAATCAAAGACACACATTAATCAACAATATTCACTACCCACACCACTCTCTTCAAAATTCTAAAGGTTAATACACAGGACTTGTTCCCTTATCCCTAACCTCCCCCCACCAACATCCCACACACAACTGACCAAGTATAAGAAAAGAAATTTAAAATTTAAAATTTAATAGAAAAAATCGGTTTCCAAACTGTGATCTAATTAAAATTTTATAGGAAAAATCTATTTCCTAAAACCAAAATTAAGATTAAATATACAAATTTACATTATTTATAAAGACTCTGCTTTAATACAAAAATATTCTGTACAAAATAAGCATCCCACACTTTACCGGCTCTTCTAAGAAATCCAAAGGATATAGTCTAGTCGAAAGATAATAAAAACTTACATTCTAACTGCTAATGTTAAATCTGTCTTGAAATCAACGACCCTCATTAATCAACCATATTAACTACCCACACCACTTTCTTCAAAACTCTAACGGTCAATCCACGAGACTTATTCCCTTATCACTAACCCCCACCAAAATCTGACACACAACTGACCAAATATAAGAACAGAGGCTTTCCATTCCTATCCACACGGCCTGATGAGACATTGTAGTTTCAATGTCGAAACAAACGTACGACTTTTAGTGGATATATAAAAAAAATTATGTACATGTTCTAAAATATAATTTATAATAAATATTCACAGCTCTATATATTATATATCGAGCACTGTTTTAAATTAATGTTTTGGACGTTGTAAAAATTCTTTCTTCGTTCTGTATTCACTCGTATATATATATAGAGAGAGAGAGTCAATAAAAAACGAAGAAAACGATTTTTACAACGTCCAATACATTAATTTAAAACAGTGCTCGATATATAATATATAGAGCTTTGAATATTTGTTATAAATTATATTTTAGAACATGTACAAAATTGTATATATCCACTACAAATCGTACATTTGTTTTGACATTGAAACTACCTGAGGAGATATTGTAGTTTCAATGTCGAAACAAATGTACGATTTGTAGTGATATAAAAAAATTTTGTACATATTTTAAAATATAATTTATTATATATATATATATATAGTTTGGTATAGATGCAAGTCTATAGCTTAACTTATTTTTGGCATAAGTACTTAAGTAATGGACACTCAAAATAATCAACCATATTATCTCCCTGACCGTTACCCAACAGCGTTACTTAAGAGAGAGAATGGCGATATAATAAGTAAGAAAATCTTACATCATTTTTTTTCTCTGGGTGTAATCTCAAACAGAAACATATTGCTGGAAACAGAAGAAATTATTGCTGCACATCATTAACGTGATTATCTGGTTTGTTTGAATGATGCATTGCATGAGAAAAATTCTTGTAAAAGAATTCAACTGGTGATTTTTTTGAAAACAGCTATCCTATTTTTGCAAATAAGACAGGGTAAAAAGATAATACTTCCGTAATTATATCTCAGAGGGCTCGTCATTTTGAACGTATTAAGGAAAACTTCCAGATATGCAAGCCACGTTGGTTCTCATCACAAATAATCTAGGTGTGAGATTTATCCGTCAAATAAAGTTGCATGCTAATAAATTATTAAGAGTACCGCTGCCGTGAACGTACTTATATATGAGTTGAATATATGGATCGGAATACGACAAGATGATAGAATGAATAGAAAACAAGTTGAAATGCCTCAATCTAACGTGTTTCACTTATATTAAAGCTTCTTCAAAAATCAGTTTAAAGATGAGAAAGGAAAAATTTTAATCATTATATTGTCAATGTACGGAAATGTTGTCTGATTTTTATTACTCAGATATGTGTCAGATATATTAAATCCATAAGCGATTATTTTTAAATGTATATATGAGGGACACTTTTGTGAGTGTATGAATGTATAGGAAATATATATATATATATATATATATATTAATGCGCATATCAAGTGTATTAAAAAGATTTTTAAATATATGTGTAAGAAATCTTTGATGGTAAAATGTATGAATGTGTGTGTTTGTTGGTCAGTGCATTTGATAAAATATTTGTAGGTGTTTCCGTTAACAGTTTAATCAAGACTCACACTCTCAGCGGACCTCAAGTAGAATGACTATATCGAATTCATTGCTAAATCCGCTGCTATGAAAGTCGGTTATCTGTGCAGGGCCCGGGAATTTTCCCGTCTGAGTCCATCCTGCACATATATAAATCTACAATCCGCCCATGTATTGAATACTGTTGCCATATCTGGTCGGGTGCCCCTGCTATTCTCCTCGGGGTTCTTGACAAAATACGACGGAGAATCTATAATGTGATCGATACGTACTTGGCAGCCCGACTGCAGTCACTATATATCTGGCGAGATGTGGCTTCTCTGTGCCTCTTCTATAAATACTTTCACAGCTTCTGCTCCGATGAACTTAGATCCCTGGTGCTTCGTAGGTATGAATTTGCACGAGATAGATTAGCAACTAGGTGCCACTCTTTTAAACTGAAACAGATAAAATGTAACCGCAATTTCTACTGTAACAGGTTCTTTTCTCGCACTTCTCGCCTGTGGAATTGACTTCCATATACCTGTTTCCCCGACAGCTACAATCTCCAGGAATTTAAATGTAAAGTCAATAGATACCTCTTATCAAACTAACTCGCATCCATATCTCTCAAGCACTCTTCCCATCTACCCAACCCTCATCCTTGGTATCCTCATCTGTTTATAACCCTCCTTCCGACATTTCCTACAACTAACCACTCTTTCTCATCACTTTCCCCTATGTAACCCCCTGCGCAATAGTGGCAGTGGAATACCTTGCTAGGGGTGAATTGATTAAAAAATAGATATACAATCTATATAAATGTCATGTTTTTACATTTGGGTTAAAATAACTGAAAGTAATAAGTTTTTTGCGTTTGGAATCTTTCATTGAATTTATTATGTAAATTTTTACATACTGTTAAGAACCTTATTTAATTATCAAAATATTATAATAATATAATATATAGGATTATATATGTCAGATTAAATAAGTTGCAAACAATATATTTGCTAAATTTTAATAAAATCCGTTCATACTCACGGAGAGTCTTTTGCGTATTACAATCAAAAGTTGTCAGAAATGAGCTGTAACGTTGACAGATGTTATTTTCATTAATTTCTCAAGGTACCCAAGTACTTTCAACCTTCTTCCGAGATTATCTTCAGGTGTGTGAGTTATGGTAAAAAATGTAACCGGAAAAATGTGTTGCTATAAATTACTGTACATTTTTTTCTGCTTAAATGCATTATACACAAGATTATATACACATATATAATGGTACTTATATGTTTTATCTATTCTTATTTGGCCTACTGATGACGTATCGATAAGTAATATAGAATCAATGAGATGTTGATCGCTAGCGTTTATATTATAAATTAATGCATTATGATATTTCAAATTACTTGTTTTGTGGAGTATTGTTTTGTTTTTTTGTATTTTTTTTTTTATCATATCACCCCAAGCAAGTCGATAACGACACTGATGCGCAGGGGGCTACGGAAGAGTAAAATGTTTGGAAAAGAGAAAACCGGAAACCGCATCCTAAACAGGAAACAAGGGATGAGCCTCTTCACCTGTTCAATAGACGTGGGTGGAGTGTGAACCGGGCGATAGTTTAGTCTATCTACTCTAACTGAAAAAAAAAAACAAAGAAAAGAGTGAAAAGACTGGAAAAGTGAAAACCGTAAATTGTTAAGGAGGTGTTGTTTAACTTCGTCACTACTGCATAATATTTTATCGAAACCAAAATGGTAGCACTCATGGCAAATATCTGTTATTATCATTATAGCCATTTTTTCCAAAACACAGCATATCTTCTATTTTTTACCAAAATGGGTCAGGCGCGAAAACCCCAATGTAGCAATAAGTGTTAAAATATTAAAAACAAATATCTACGTTTTCCTTATTCAAAATATGATGGAAAATTATAGTAATTGCAATTTGATTGTATTTCTTTCATTTCCACAATTATCGAATTTGATAATGTATACGACTTATTATGCCATTCAATTCAATTATTAAAAGAAAGGTAGTTACAACTTAAATAAACTGGTCCTCTAATAAAAATACGGGGTCATGTTTTACGATTTGTGTTACTTTATATTCATCAGACTTTCCTAGAGTCTCGTTTGTCTGAATCGAAAATATTCAGATCTTGCATAACTAAAATGGGTAATTATTATTATTATTTGTTACAAATGTCTACTCTGAAACTGCTTACTTCAAGGATAACCGCGTACTACTGAGATTCTCTTTTATCTTTTTGTCGAGTAATGCGTATATATATATATATATACATATATATATATATATATATATATATATATTTAATCGTATCACCCCGAACAAGGCGGTAACGCCACTGATGTGCAGGCGGCTATGTAAGAGCGAAAAGATTGGAAAAGAGAAAGCCGGAAACCACATCCTAAACAGGGAACAAGGGATGAGCCTCTTAACCTGTTCAATAAACGTGGGTGGAATGTGAACCGGGTGATAGATAGATCTATCTACTCCAGTATATGTATATATATATATATATATATATAGTGAATAATCGTAAATTGAAAAAAATTAATTTGCAATAAAAAATTTATTAAATTTAAAAAATAAAATTAATTTAAAAAATTTTTTAAATCAAAAATTTTTTTTTAAATTTATAAAAGTTCTACAATATAATAATATTTAATTTAATATTTAATACAAATGTTTACTGGTCTAACCCTTTTAGGACCAACAACTAAGTATTAAACAATCAAAATATATATATATATATATATATATATATATATATATTAGAGAAAATTTTCAAGATTCAAATGTGTCGGATGTACATTTCGACATAGGATCTCTAATAGAGATTCTATGTCACGTCAGTGATATTGTTTTGTTCCAAATGACGAATGCCCTGGGGTAAAGTGTGGAAGGATTTTAGGTTAGCAATGGAATTTACCTTCCTACTCTTCCACTTCGGATTAAAGAAAAACAATATATATATATATAACCCAGTCTCTGGTCTCGTACAAATATTCTAAACTTGACTACCATAAGAGAATTGGAAGTGATGGAATTACAGCCATCGTCTTAAGAAAATGTGCCCCCGAAATGTCTCCTGTTCTCACCAGTCTCTATAAGTATTGCCTATCTGCTTTCCTTCTTGTTGAAAATCCTCCTCTGTAGTTTATGATTTTAAAAATCTGTGGCGCCCTTTGACCACATAAACCATGACCTTATTAGCCTCTTATCACTTTTTAGCAAAGTGTTCGGGACTATTATCACTACTTGTTATGGTGAATTCAACTGTCTAGGTATAGAGGACTCTCCCTCCTAATATAAGTAACAGTGTAGCGAGTAGTCAGGGTGAAAATATGAGTCAGCGACCTGGCAAGTTACTCGGCGTTACTACGCGATAATACAAAGTCCCCACCAGGACGTCGAACCTAAGGGACCGACATTTGTACTTACATACAACGCACAATCTTCTATGTTGTACTCCACAACACTACTGAAGTATTAAAGCATCTCACAACTCACTCTATGACAAACAATATGGCGGCTGCTTTTTTATTAATTCTAATGTGCTAACGGATATTACTAAATATATATACCAGACCCTCGATAAGAATGGTGAATTTTGAGCTGTTGTTCTAGATGTTTCGAAGGCGTTTGACAGGGTTTGGCATGCGAAACTTCTGCGCAAGCTTCAGGTGAAAGATATTTATGGACTGCTAGTTAATTTAATCTAATCGTTTCTAGAAAATGGTGACATGAAGATCGTTTTGAACGGACAACTAACACTGGCATCCCTCAAGACTCCATCCTAGGTCCTCCATTTTCCCTGATCTTCATCAAGATGCTTTCTGATGTCATTAGTTCCGAAGTTGGTATCTAAGCAAATGACACCACCGTTTACTCCCGTCTCAATAAAAAATCATACATGACTGATAATGTAAACCTGTCTGCTGCTTTTGAGTAGGACCTCCAGTCTGTGATGGACTGGGGCAGAAAATGGCTCATAAATTTTAAAACCTCTAAAACGAAACTGTCTTCCTTTAACCACCACAGAGAAAGTTTTGTATCTACCATCAGAATGAATGACGCTAGTCTCTTAGAGAGCAACACATTTCGCCTCCTTGGCTTCACTTTCTTAACCGACCTGAAGTTGAGCTGCATCTACTTCTAAGAGGTTTGGGTTACTCTGTCGGTCCAGAAATTCTTCACGTCAGAATTGGTCTTACAGAATTATAAATCTACAATTAGTCCGTGCATTGAAGACTGTTTCAATATCTGGTCGGGTGGTCCTGCTATTCACTTTAAGGTTCTCAACAAAATTCAAAGGCGTTTCTGCAATGTAGTTGATCCCGAATTAGCATCTAGACATCAGTTAGTTTCTCATCAACTAGGTGTCGCTTCCTTTTGACTTTTCTATAAAGATTTCATGGCTGCTGATATATGCTTATTTCTCTTTGTTCACATGAATATACGCGTGCTACTGGATTGGCATCTAGGTCCCTCCATTTTACTGTTGAAATAGCTAAATGTAACCGCTACTTCTACTTTAATAGTTTTTGTTCTCGCACTTCCTGTGTGCGGAACACCTTTTCGTTTAATTTCCTCAGATAACTACAATTTTCAAAAATTTAAATGCAACGTCAATTACCATCTTCTATCTTCTTGATTCTCACCCTTCTCTTTTCTTCTCTTCGACACCACCTGTACCTTTTTTATTTTTTCACTGTAATCCCTGCGCATCAGTAGCGGTCTTGCCTTGTTTGGAGTCAGTCATTTAAGTGTCATAAGTGAAACACGCTTTCTGATGAAGAAATATTTTTAAAACCGAATGACTAAATTCAAAACAAACGATCCACAATAAGGTATGTTAATCACAATATCATTGATAATATTATATCGATATATTTTTTTGTTAGTTACAGAAAAACTTATTACCACCAAAGGAAAGAAATCGACTTTTACTTATAATAAAGTAAATGTTTTTGCGTATGGTCTTCTTTTTTTTTTTAATCGTTTCACTGCCACTGTAGTGCAGAGGGGTTACATAGGGAGTGATGGGGAAGGGATGGTTAGATACAGGAAATGTCAAAAAGAGGGTGATAAACGGGGATGGGTACCGAGAATGACGGTTGGTTAGATGGTGAGAGTGTTTGAAAGAATAGATGCAAGTTAGTGTGATAGGAGGTGTCTATTGACCTTACACTTAAACTCCTGGACATTGTAGCCGTCGGGGAAGCAGGCATGTGGATGGGAATTCCACAGGCAGGAAGTGCGAGAAAAGAAGCTGATGGAGTAGAAATTGCGGTTACATTTTATCGGTTTCACCGTGAAAGGGTGGCAGCTAGTTTCCTATCTAGTATCTCGTGTAAACTCGTACCTAGGCGGCACGAATGACTTATTCCGTAGAAAAATTCGCTGACGTGTCCTCAAGAAAAAATTACATAAAAATTAACAAATTTAGTAGTTCATCCTGACTTATCATGACTCCTATCTTATACTGCCTCCGCGGTTGTCCATGACTTTTCAGCGTATACATAAATCATAAGAAAAAAATTGAGATGAAATATATCTTCAGAGAATTTAAGAAGAATATAGCAATCATTAACAGGAGAATTTGTCTTCCCTTGTCAGATGCAAAGCAGAGTTTCAGAGATCTCTCATTCGTTTCACAGATGCCAATCTCTGTTTCTATAACGTTGAACTAAGATGCACTCCCAAATTTTGCTTAAATACCAGAGTTTGTTATTTACCACACATTTCGTTAGCATCTGTGCACTTTCCACATTCTCGCCTTCGTCGACACGTGTGCCTAAATTCTCATTCAAATAAACATTGTTTAGCCGCGTGCTTAGAATAAGCTTAAATCATACAATCAGTCAGTTAAGTGCCATATGTAATACACGCTTTGGGCGTTCATGTCTCGAAAGAGACATGACTAACTAGGCAGAAAATTATCCCGCAGTAGGTTGCTATGGCTTTCTGCGATAGACTGGTTACTCAGCAAGACTTGAAAACACAATCTGTTCTATTATTTAATCCATAACTGGAGGGAAAAGACGTATTGATACCTTTCCCAAGGGTTTTTGTGAGTAAGTGAATGCAAGGAATTCTACTGGAATTCGAACTCGGCTCTCCGATTTTTCGTTCCGAGTCGATACCCACTGCACCACAACGCAATCATACCATAAAGAACTGAAAATAGGAAAGTTTCTCGTAAGAGGGGTTATACAATAACTCATACTCAAAATAAGTATCTGCTTAAATAAGATTTTAATATTGATACATCATAATATATATGCACAAATAAATTGAGCCCCCGCCTATTTACGTTACAGCATTCGTGAGCTCAAATTATTCGTGGAATTTTTACTTGAAAATATCTATGGCTGGCGTTTTCCAAATGACGCAATATTTGGGTGCGTGCGTGCATATGTTCGCTAAAATACACTAACGCTATTGGCTGGTAATCGGATGGCGGTACAAGATCGGCGGCCATTTGTTGATAGGCAAAATGATCGACAATTTTCACGGAAGCCATAGACGTGACTAATTCACTCGTGTTGTGTTCTGTTAATCTTAGTGAATTCGTCTTTGTGTTTTTCCATTTACGTACGCCCTAAGATGCCGACTAAATACCCAGCTTTTTCTAAGACTTCCGGCAAGGAGTCCAAACGGCAGAAGTATTATTAAGTATTGTTTTTTTGTCTGTTAGTACGTATTTTGATATTTCCATTAGTTGTGCTTTGGTATGCGTAAATAAAAACGGTTATTTTACGCATGGAAGAAATGCATCCAAAGTCTAGGGGCAGCATCACAGTTCTGTGTTTAAAAATATTTTAAACTTTATACAATATTTTATGCCTTGTTACACATATTTTATACTTATTTTCAATGATTGTATCGATGAATTAAAAACGGTTATTGGATGTATAAAAGAAAATTAACGCTAAGTGTATGGTCAACAATACAGTACTATTTTCCAAAGATGGTATAAAAAATATCTAAAGTGATTAGGATAAAACTTTCAGGTATATTGAGGTTTTAGTAATAAAAATAGGTACTTATAAGCATTTTTAGCTGAGATACAACGATTAACGTTTGATTCTGGTTTTTAACTCCTGCGAATATGGGTGGAGTGGTCTCTGTACATATATTCTTACAGAACTATGGACTTATGTATATACACATTTATGGCTAGTATGGCATAAACTCAAAATGATGGTCGATTAGCTATTATCGATTGCAAAATTAAGTAATCATTCTGTGCGATTAGCCTGTTATCCATTGATCTCATGACGGTTATATGGCAGTAGGTTTGCAATGAAAAAATACAATGAAATGTTAAGCATAAAATTTGTGCTTGAATTATTTCATGAAAATATATTTTAATTAAAACACAAATAATTTCTTCATAGACATATTCATAATAAAAGATAAATTATACTCTTACACTGAAGGCTTCTAAACAGTATTTGTTTCTTTAAAATCCTTGAAAAAAAATGTAGTAGATGTATTACCCTTTATGAAGACCATTATTTTGTGCTAAAATGTTTCCATTATTACATTGTTTGGAATGTTGTCCTCATCTTTGTTGCCATGTTTACGACGTTTCAGCCGTTGTACGCTCCGGCCTTCCTCAGAAGCTATGAATTCTGAATCATTTATTTTAATCACTGTGGTATATCATTCTCATTGCATGTGCGATGCTATATCCGGTAGCTAACTCTCACTCTTAACTTTATTTTTCTGCCAGTGTGCAACAGTGAGGAACAAATAACTTAAAGAGTTGAGTTAAAAGGAGATAACTACATTGCTACCAAAAGAGTCATCGCAAGCGGAATGAGAATCTAGAGATCAAAATAAAAGGTTCGGTTCGAAATTCCTAACACCTGAAGAAAACCGGAGCGTACAACAGCAGAAATGTCGTAAACATGGCAATAACGATGAGAACAATAGACCGAACAGTGTAAATAATGAAAATATTTCAGAAGTATAGACAAGATATTTCCATTATAATAAATAACATTCATCCCAAAGTGCTAGACATAAAATAGACTCGCTGTGGATAAAGAAGAAAATCTTATATATATATATATATATATATATATATATATATATATATATATATATATATATAATCTTTATCTGAATTGGTTACAAATCATAAGATTTAATGAGATAAATCCCACTTAAAGAAATACTATCTTCACTGGTTGTATAGTCAGTTTTGATTCAAGAAGATATTTACTAATCTTAGTTGAAGCAAGGAGACTGTATTTACTAGCCTTCCCACGCAAGGCTGGATGTCACACATGGTCATTTTATAGTGGGAATTCCCGGCCATATAGCCGGGCCAAAAAATGTCTGTCTATTTTTCCCCAGTCGTGATTCTACCCTTCCGCGGAACCACGACTGGGTTAGTGCTCTCTGCTTCCGAGCAGAGAGCGCCCTCTACCCGAAAGCAGAGGGCTTGACAGTGTCATAGAGTCGTCAATATAATGAAGCAAGGAGACAATTGAATAGCAAACACTGCGAGGATTGATATCATTACTCAGTATTATTACTCTAAGGCAGTGCTGAGCAACTTACTTGGCACATTTTGTACTGCGTGAGGACCCCAAATCATCTCTCAGTTGTGTCTCTGTCCTCGAAGACAGAGTGATGATCAGTTTTGTCACTATCTCAGGATATGTATGCAGAAGAGAAAAATAACACTCTGAGATGCCCGGTCACGGGTAATGGGGTATTGGGAGGACTGGGTAATTTTTGTACCTTGCCCGCTCGTACCCGTTCGATCTCCCCACATTAAAACTCGACCTTGTGTCACATCCACTTCCTGGTGGGGCGTAAGAGGTAAATAAAACTTAGGCAGTGCTGAGCAAACGTAGGTCTACGTTTAGTTCACTCAGTAAACTTTCTTAATTAAAGAGATAATCCTTTAGCAAAGAGTCATTCTCAAGAAACAAATTTCTTGGTCGATCAAATGTCAGTAATAGTAACTAAAACGTTGAATAGCATTTTTTTCAAACCCCCTTATCATTGCTGTCAAAACCCAGCGTTGAGATTGAGCTATATGGTTACAGATCTAACTGTATTTTTTTTTTTTACGATTAAACATCTGCTACGAATTAATGCCTACCTCCGAATCTAATTTTATCATGTATAAGTAATTATCGATTTTAGAGGCAGCTTAATTGAAAAGATGAATATCGATCATAAACGTGTATTAAATCAGTGATTAATCTTTTAACTCTTTTCAAATATTTATGTCTTTTTCTGTTTTTCGAACATAACATCTCCAAATCTTAACATGTATCTTTATGGATGGAATCCGAATGTACATTCTTCACAGAAGTTTTGCCTAGTTAATGGTGATTGTTGTTTATAAGTAATATTGCTGATAGATTTAGAGAAGAAATACTCAGAATGGCCACAGTGTGGTAAACGAAATGCAGGAAAGACATAAATTGAATACGACCTACAACTTCTGTATATTTTTTTATAATCGTGTCGCCCCAAGCAAGGCATTTTACTGCCACTGTTGTGCAGGGGTTACATAGGAGGAATGTTATGAGGAATGAGAGGTTGCAAGGGGTGTCTGGAAGAGGGTAAGAGAGGGAAGAGATTACTGATGAGAGTGGGGTGGACGAGAAGGAATGTTAGGAGTGAGAGGTTGCAGGGGGTATAAGGAAGAGAGTAGGAGAGGGAAGAGAGTACTGATAAGAGTGGGGTGGATGTAGAAAAGCATGAGAGAGAGGATGTAAGTTAGTAAGACAGGAGATAACTATTGACTTTACATTTAAATTCTTGGAGATTGTAACTATCAGGAAAGCAAGTATGTGCAAGAGAATTCCACAGGCGGGAAGTGCAAGAAAAGAAGCTGCTGGAATAAAACTTCTGTTTACAATTTATTGGCTTCACAGTAAAAGGGTGGGATTTAACAAAAAGGATGGAAACAATGAACTGGTGTATTTACTAAAAATTAAACACATTAAGCAATATATTAAGTTGAAAGTCATGAAATAGAAAATTAATAAAACGTTTTTTCAATTGTTAAATAACTAATTTATTTAGTTGAAAAAAGCCACAGTGTTGATGAATGACTGTTCTCTAATGTACTACTTAAGTCTTGATTCAATTTTTATAACAATTTTTATCATTCGAATTTTTAAACATTTTAAATGCATTCGATTACGTATTCCTTACTGGAGAATGTTTTACTGCATGTGTAAAGCTCAATTGCTTAAATTATAATCAATAGAATAGACATCAAGTGAGTATGTAAGATGAGGCAAAAATCTAATATTTTAGGTATTTGGACAGTTAGCTGAAAAGTGCGTTGTCGTGCACCAAAATTGGGCCATCCTTTTTTACCAATTTAAGATATTTCTTGTAATACATATACATATACATACATACATATATATATATATATATATATATATATATATATATATATATATATTCCAGGTGCAGAGGACTCAAGGTTTTTTATTTTATTTTGAGTGCTCTGGAATTTATTTTATTATAAACCGTGCTCAATATAATGTGTATTATAGAGCTTAATAAAATTATATAGTTATGTATCAATTGTACATTGCGGCACGGAAATTTCTATGTTTCTAGATAGATTCTCATCATCAGGCAATGTTGCTGTTGGTTGTGCAGATGATTTACATATAAAACATCAACATTGCCTGATGATGAGAATCTATCTCGAAACATAGAAATTTCCGTGTCGCAATGTACAATTGATACATAACTATATATATAATGTGGACAGGGGTTGCAGCTTCGAATGACACACATTTTCGTAACAAAAATTTCTCGTAAATAATCAGGCCGGTATAAATAAATAAATACATAATTCTGTTTGCTTATAAACAGAATATCTACTTAAATACGAGTATCGAGAAAAAATAATGTTCAAACAAATCATTTCATACATATATATATATATATGTATATATATATAACATCAATCTGAACTCAAAATAACAGTGTACTAAGATTTATTTAACAAAAATAAAACTAAACTCAAAAGAAAATAGAACGGTATTAATTAAATAAAGTGTTTGGCAGAGTGTTTTCGTATATGGGTGCACAGAACACGACTATATCCTTCGCTTCTAGGAAAATGCCGAATTACCATCCGAAAGGATCTATGGGTGGGGGTTACGTTCTTTCAGATTTTAACTTTTGAACTCCAACGACATCTTCATTAGCCGTTATGTCAGTCTTTGGCATGGGGACAACTGGGTTACTTAAATGTAGTTCTGTTGCTTAAGACTCTGGTTTTAACTCTGTTTAATGGCAGGGAACAAAATCACGAACAGACAGAGTTTCTTCCATTAGGATAATTTATCTCGGTATGAGTCAGATTACTATTTAGATGTTCAACTTGGTTCACATACCGATCGGTTTTGTTATTTCTTACGAACTTTCTTAACAATACGGGACCCGGTGATGTCAGCCAGGATGGGAGAAAACTACCCTGTGATGGACGGAGCGGGAATGACAAAAAAAAAAAAAAAAGAAAAAACGTTTGTGTGGGGTGGAAGTTATGTAAGTATATAGCGATGATCTTACAGTGAGTAGCACTTCTGGAAGCACTAATTTCCAGTACAATTCAGTTAAGTATTGTGATCTAACGGCGAACTGAATCATCTTCCATATAGTGCCATTTAATCGTTTAACCTGTTCGTTGCCACTTGGATATTATGTGGCTTTACTTGCTGTGACCCCTTTTTGGACGAAGTCATCGATTAATTCTTCACATACGAAAGACGCGCATCTGTCAGTGTGTATATAACAGGACATCCAATTTAAACTGAACAAACGATGTATGTACTTTCTTCTTCTTCTATGTGCCCTGTCCCTTCAGGACGTAGGCGATCTTGGATTTCCACGTCTTTCTATCCCTGGTGTCTCTTAGCACACCTTCTCCTGTTAAACAATCTAATCCTCGTTACATCCTCTACCTGATTAAGTACTTCAAATATGCTATTCCTTGCTTTCCCCTGTCTCTTTTCTCTTCTATTTGGCCTGTCAGTATCATCTTCTCCAAGCCCTCTTTCCTCAGTGTATGTCACAGGAACTTCAGCTGTCTCTTTCTATTGCTCAGTATTAGTTTCCTTTTTGTTTCCATCATTTTTAGGATCTCCTCATTGCTCACATGCTCGATCCATGATATTCGCAGCATCCTTCTTTAGAACCATATTTCAGTTGTTTCAAACTTTTACTTTATCTTTGATGATATTGTCCCGCATTCACTGTGGTAATATGCATGGTTGCGCATAAAAAGACGCAGGGAAACAGCGAGAATTCATCAGTTATTACTAGTAAATACGTATTGTGAGCAACAGAAGGTAAAGGTTTCTTGAAGTCAATACGTAGTCGTTCTATGGTCCTGGTTGCCTTGATAATAGTGTATTATGGCTGGTTATGGAAACGAGGTTTATTTTCAGCACAGTTTCTTCAATAAGAAAACATCTTTTTAACCTTCTTTGTAGAAAAACAGAGGTTTTATGCTCTCACGAAATGCATGTATTCCTGGGTGGCATAGTTTAGTTAACCAGTGTATTTCTCCCACGTTTCGATAGATACTGGTAATTACACCGCTCGCTCTATTTGTAGGCCCGAAGCTAGCGTCCAGCTTCTAGACAAAAATAAACAGAGTTGTAACTAAATATGAACCTCTATAACAGTGCACGTCACCACGGCCTCAACTGCACTTGTAGCAAATTATACCAGCGGGCGGACCCGACTCAGGGTAAGCTCTGACACTACTTTGTCTTGCTTGTGCAGCTGCTACGAAAGATTTCTCTGGGGCTGACCAATCCGTCAGAATCTACAAATACAATGAGGACAGTGTTCAGGGGATGCCGAACACTTAGTCGATTATAAATGTCGTCAAGGGTGGATGGGAGGGAGAGTTAACGATTTGGCCAGTGTAAGCACGGTTAAGTGTGTCGGAAATTGCATTTTCCTTGTCAGTGTGGTATTTTATTGTGTATTTAAAGGTTGAGAGTTCTAACCGCCACTATTGAATCTTCGCATTCTTAATTGTGTGCGTTTTTCGTTGCAAAACATGAAAGCCACCGATCTCTGATCAGCAATCACAGTAAAAAGACGTGGTAAATAGTGACTCCAGTTCAGAACCGCCTCAGTAATTACCATGGACTGCTGATACGTCCATTCGCTTCCTTGTAGGGTTTTTAAGTTGAACGCTACTGGACGCCCGCCTTGGTTAGGGGAGGCGGAAATGGCTACATCTGACGCATCACATTTCACCTCGAATTGTAGACTTTCGTCAATTAGTTCTAGTGCGGCAGCCCCCAGATTTTGCTTTATTTTATAAAATGCTTTCAGTGCTTTATTTTCCTGTGAGAATTTCGTATTTTCTAGTTGAGATCAATTTTTTTTTTTTAGAAAATGTTTGTGTCTATTTCGCGTAATACGTGAACACTCTTTTGACTGACTTCCAGTTTTCCGGGCGAAATTTTTAAGGGACGTAATCTTTCTAGATCAGGCTTAATAATTCCACCGCTTATATCATATCTTAAATATTTATGGATCGAACTAAATTTACAAACTTCGATTTGTTAAGGGTAATCTTGGTCTTCGCAATAGCTTCAAGGAATCATTTTACATTATGGCCGTGTTCTTTCTGTGTGCATAATGCAATAGTAATGTCATCAATATAAGGCATCTCTTTGGAACTAAGCAGTCCCGTTTTTGAACCCAAACGGAATTCTACAGAAATGAAGCAAACTACCATCTATCAAAAGCAATGTATATTCTGTCTGATACTTTAAGGAAACGTATTTAGCAAGGTCGTTGATTATTTTATCGATTATTTGTAGGGGGTAAGCATCCATTTCTGTAAACAGGTTTTCTTTTGCTTGCGATTAATCTACACACTTGTTTTTACGATAAGGGGGTCCCTTGCTATTACGAGTTTAACACGTCATGGAAAATCGCTTTCTTCGATTATACCTTCAGAAAGAAATAGCTGATTTTTTTTATTTATAAAAGAATGATATTTCTTGTTAAAGTGCCTCAAATGTACACCAGTAGGTTTTCAGTTCGTCAATAAATTAGTAAATAGTGAAGGCTTTACTATATTCGTCGGGTTAATGCACAAAATTTAAGAGTACCATCTATTGTTAATTCGGGTAATGGTCAGCTGTATTTCAATGTTATTTTCAGATGCTGATGTAGAAAATTCTAGCCAAATATAACCTCAGGACACAAATCCTTCAGGACACTCAGAGAGGTTGCAACATACGACTAGCCGCTAAGGCAAAAAAGTAGTTTTATAACTATATATCCCCTTGAGTTTGTATTTAAAGTTTTCCGGGTAATGGTAATACTTTTACTAGAGGGGTAAATTTCCAAATTTAGTTCTGCGCTACTCTGTCACTGATATTACTATCAGTAATACAGGAATCAAGTAGTGTACTTAGTTTATTTTTGTTAACCATTACATGTGTCTCAACGAGTTCACACAGTACGTTAGGAAACGGGGTCTGTATATGAGGATCTGACCTTGTTCCTAACAAAGGTTTGAATCGACATGCACGATCGTAATGTCTTTTCTTTGAGCATTTTGTTACAAGTAGCCTCACGAGTGGGACGACGATCCCGTGAATAATAGGGAAACCCCCAAAAAATGCCTTTACGTTTAGCTTGGTTAGCAACAACTACTACTGGTTTTTCAAGTTTGAGAAAGGCTTCCATTTGAGGTTCTGAATTATTTCGAACATGTTTTGTTTCGCTAAATCCAGAGCAGAAGCTTGCGGATAAGCCGGAAATGAAGGCGTCGCACATAGCTTCATTAACGAATTTCTCAGCAGTATGGCTTCTGAAATTTGAGTTTTTTTTTTATTCTCTGAAAAATTTGTCTAGTGACTCTTCCGGGCTCTGTCATTTTGTAGCCAACAAATGTCTTGCAAACTGTTGTGGCGGACCTACCCATTAAAATAGTAATGGACTAACGCAAACTGCATAAATACCATGTGACTAGTAGTCACCTGGAATGCACTAGTCTGGTATGAGTCAGACACCCTTAGAGTTACTTACCGACCAGCGGCTTCGATATCCAACACCGCTTGCTCGTCAGCGAGACGAACAAGCTGGCATATTGTACCTTTACCCGTTATTTTGTTAATACAATTGTTTACACTAATCCCGTGTTACTGTTTTTATTTGGAACTCTTAAACAGGGTTAAAACACAAACATATGCTGGTGTTTTAATAAATATGCCGTTCAGATTTTTTATGATCACGTCGTAAACTATACACCCTAGAACTTATACAGCGTATCAGAGTGCGGTATTTGTTCAGTATCCTGTCTTGGAAATCATCTATATAGTTAAGTAGAATAGGATTTGATGGGCTTGAGCAAGTTGATGACGGAGCGGAATAAGAGATAGTCAGAGGAAAAGTGTTAAGAGGGAAAGCGATAGAGACAAGTAGAAATCCACGTTCGCCTACGTCATGAAAGGACACGGCGCATGACGAAGTAATATAGAAATGAAAATAAAGAAATTATACATTATAGGAACTGAAACACATCTGTTATTAATTATAGATTTTTAAATAGGCATTTTTAATCATTTCATCACAAACTCTTTTATTTATTTTTTGTTTCCTCAATTGGAGTAGATATACTAAACTATCGCCCGGTTCACGCTCCACCCACGTCTATTGAACAGGTGAAGAGGCTCATCCCTTGTTCCCTACTTAGGATGTGCTTTCCGGCTCTCTTTTCCAATCTTTTCACTCTTACGTAGCTCCCTGCGCTTCAGTGGCGTTACAGTCTTGCTCGGGGTGATATGATTAAAGAAAAAAAAACTGGAGACTCATCTATGAAGTTGCAATGGGTTAGTGGGGATTAAATATATTTGAGTTTTTTTTTTAATCATTTTACCCCAAGCAAGGCATTCCACTGCCACTATAGCGCAGGGGGTTACATAGGGGAAGGTGCTGAGAGAGCGAGTATATATAGGAAATGTCAGAAGGAGGGTGATAGACGAGTAAGGAGGTACCTAGGAAGAGTGTTTGAGAGAATGGGTGCGAGTTAGTGTGTTAGAAGGTGTCTATTGACCTTACATTTAAACTCCTGGAAATTGTAGCTGTCAGGGAAGAAAGTATGTGGAAGGAAATTTCACAGGCGGGAAGTGCGAGAAAAGAAGCTGTTGGAGTAGAAATTGCGGTTACATTTTATCGGTTTCATTGTATAAGAGTGGAACCTAGTTGCTAATGTAGTATCTCGTGCAAATTCATACTTAGGGGGCACCAGTGATCTATGTTCATCAGAGCAGAATCCGTGAAAGTATTTATTGAAGAGGGAAGGCGAAAGAATTTTTTAAAAATTTTCTAAGGAGAAAGGACAACAAAAAGAAAACGATACAATTGGACAGAAGATGACGATTGAGATTATATTTAATCGTTGAAGAAGTAACCATACGTTTTTGTGAGTGTCCATTCTGTTAGCTAAATGTCATATGCGTGGGCGGTTATGATCGGCATTTTATTAATGACTGACAAGGTAGATGCTTTTTTCGCAAT
Source organism: Ascarosepion bandense (assembly GCA_037127315.1). Classification (NCBI taxonomy): domain Eukaryota; kingdom Metazoa; phylum Mollusca; class Cephalopoda; order Sepiida; family Sepiidae; genus Ascarosepion; species Ascarosepion bandense. Next base: position 725,564 of record JBBBDQ010000506.1, on the reverse strand, counting down.
AGGTTGCTGATTCCTCTTGCGTTAGAGTGGTTGCCAATCAAGGTTATAGGACACTATTTAACCCATAGGAGAAGGAGGAAGATGGGTTCATATCTTTCCCAAGAGTATTTGCGGTTTAATAAAGGTAAAAAACCAGACGGAAATTCGAATTCGAAAAATGTCCTTTAATTGATAGACTTCGGAATTCATTTTAGTTAGATAAATGTTTCTAGCAGTTGTCTGATATGACTCGTGATAGGTCTGTTTCATAAACACCCAGGTGTTCTCAATATCCTTAAAATATAGGCTGTTATACGCGCAGTCCAGGATTTGAACGTTGTCGACCCCCAACGACCATGAATTTTCTTAAGGATATTTACAGCACACTCTACTGCTGGGCAACAATATAACCTTCACATATAATTGTGAGAGGTTCGTTCGTGCACAAATTAATGCAACTTTAAACGTTAAATAAGGTGTTCATCGACAATTATAATGAACCTGAGGTATTTTTTGAATACCGTTTGCATTTATTTCGCTGCCATTGTCAAGTTAGATTGTTTGAATAAGAATTATTTCGTAACAACCTTCAAAAAGGTTTTCAAAATATTTTTATTTATTTATTTCGTTTTTGTTCATGTTCATGGCTGTTCAGACGGCGAATTGCACCCCATTAACTTCAACTATTGAAAAGATCATCCATAGTGAAAACGCTGAATATTTCTTTCTTTTTTCTTTTTTTACGCATATTTAACATATTCACATACGAGGGACGGGCTGAAATATAATGCCTTCTCTCTATTTTCGGAGAAACTAAAATAAATATATTAAACCCAAAAATACCACCGTTAGATACAGAAAATTTACAGCTACAATCCAGTACTTTCCACATAATCATTTATATTGTTGATGCTATTTAGCCAGTGATGCACAATTGCCTGCAGCCAGCGCTGGTAAAAAAAACAAACAAACAAAAAAAAATACATGAGAATGCCGCCATACTTTCAAAGTAGTGATGGCAGCGTCGTTTTTAGGAACTTGTTTGGCCATTTGTCATCGGCCTAAACAAATTGATGTTGTCAAACCCCAAATTAGAAATAGTTGTGTATGAAAAGACTGCAATTAGAATTTTTTGAAGTCAGCTATGGTACTTCCAACTGGTATGGGACCTGGTCTTATTGAGTTGCTAGGCAAAACAAAACTGGTTAAAGTGGAAATGTTTAACAACTAATAAATGCCTCTGACGTCATATACCAGCATAATCGCATAACCTTTACTTTCAGAACAACGTTTGTATATTAGACTCACTGGGTTAGGACAAGGTATTTGTGATATGAGGAAATTCTTGGCCACAAAAAGTGTTAGAATTTCTGAGGGACTTATGGAAATAAGTTATAGAAAATTTTACACTTACAGCGTATAAAATGAAGGCAAGAAGGGCATTAAGTAATGTAACAAACCAGCATGTGTGAATGGAGGGAATAGCAGGGATTGGGTGGGATGGTGAAAAAAGAAATCTAGAAGATGTGGAGAGCCATGATTGCCCAAGTCGTGAACGGAAACTGAACATGAAATAAGAAATGTATTAAATACAGTTTGTGGGCTGCAATGGATGCTTAAAATAGACTAATTTCAATCGAAATCATTTCAGGCCGCAAAATCCCTGTAGTTTTGTGAGTTAGGTTTTGTGCATCGTTTGAATATAAGGTAAATCTCAACGTCTGACTGTAACACAATATATCATTGATGACGTCATTGCAAACTATAAACACTTCTTCAATAATTACAACTCCTATATATATATATATATATATATGTGTGTGTATATATATATGTGTATGTGTGTGTGTATATATATATATGTGTATGTGTGTGTATATATATATGTATATATGTGTGTGTATATATATGTATATATGTGTGTGTATATATATGTATACATGTGTGTATATATATGTATACATGTGTGTATATATATATGTATACATGTGTGTATATATATATATGTATATATATATATGTGTGTGTGCGCGTATATATGTATATATATATATGTGTGTGTGCGTATATATATATGTGTGTGTGTGTATATATGTATGTGTGTATATACATATATATGTCTGTGTTTATATATATGTATATATATATGTGTGTGTGTGTGTATATATATATATATGTATATATATATATATACATACAAAAATATACACACACATATATATATATATATATATATATATATATACATAGATATAAACACCATCACTTTTTAAGACAAAAATAGTGTCGAAACAATATATATATTTTTTTTTTCGACACTATTTGTGTCTTAAAAAGTGATGGTGCTGATTTCTAGTTGAAGTGTTTTGGAAGGTTAAAAACAAGCCAAACCCTCTCAATCAGAGACACATTGTTATAGAGTCTGTGTTGACCAATCAAAATACAAATGGTTTCTAACTTGAAGAACATAAGAACAGACTGCAAGAACAATTTATTGGGGCGTTAATGTTAATATTTGATTAAAATAGAAATCTGTATGACTAATCGATTAGTTTCTCTTTACAATAAAAATTTAAATTTAAACAAAATGTTCCTTCTGAATTAGTGTTAGAGACTACGAATATTAAATTCTAAGTTTTACAGGGCATTATTTGTCTCAAATATATAGCGTTTATAATTGTTTCTCATCCTGGCTCTAACTTGAACGTATCAATTGACAAGCCGCTAAAAACAAGATTTTAAAAATCTGTCCATATATATATATATATATATATATATATATATATATATATATATATGTGTGTGTGTGTGTGTGTGTGTGTGTGTGTGTGTGTGTGTGTATAATTGTCTGTTTGTCTATATGTGGGTATCTATATATTTGTATATATGTGTGTTTATCTCTCTTCCCCGTTTCATATATGAAGAACTTTGCAATAATCTAAATATAAGCTTTATTAAACTTAGAATTTATATTTTGCGGTCTCTTACATCAATTCTTAAGATATATATATATATATATATATATATCTGAATATATATATATATCTGAATATAATATATCTGAATTAAAATATAATATATATATATATATATATATATATATATATATATATATGGATTTACCAATTGATATTTGATATTAAGGTAATCTTGTTGGATTATCCTCACCGTTTAGGGACTGACACCTATACCTATATATAAATATATATATATATACTTTAAAACATCTAATTTTTATTATAAAGTGAAACTAATTAGTAATACTAATCTCTATTTTAATAAAATATTAACACTAACGTCCCAATAAATTATTTTGAGAATTGGTTCTTATGTTCCTAAAATTAGAAGTTACTTTTGATTGGTTACCACAGACTATGTAACAGTGTCTCCCTGATTGAGGGGATTTTTCTAGTTTTAAACCTTTCAAAATTCTGCAGCACAAAATCAGTAATATCTGTTGATGAGATACAAATATTTTCAAACAAAATAGCTTCTTTTTAGTGATAAGGCAACAGATTTATGTCATTTCTTATATCCAAACACTCTTTCTCAACACCTTCCTCTACGTAACCCCCTGCGCAATAGTGGCAGTGGAATGCCTTGCTTGGGGTGAAATGATTAATATATATATATATATAACGTATAATATTTAGTATTTCGTCAGGTAAATTCCAATAGAGACAAACTCAAAAGAACTCAATGTTTTTTTTTTATTAAATTTACCAGAGTAATATAATCTTGAAAAAAAATTTGGATATTCTAAAAATACATGGGTAATAAATATTTCGTAGCTTCTCAGCCTCTTCTCAAACACACAACCATACAACAGTTAATGTTTAAAATCATCTGGAAAATCCTCACATACAGACACTTACGTGCCCATATCGAGAATAGATATTTGTAACGGCAACCTACAACAAAATTTCTTCGCTCATTCAAAAAACGAAATAAAAAAAAAATAGAAAAAATTTTAAAGTAAAAAGAGAAAGAGAAGGAGAACGCAAAGTATAAAGAGAAATGAGGTTAAAGTCAACATCTTAGATCGACACATGGCGCCTATGGTCTCGATATATCAGAAATAGACTTTAATGAAAGCGAGAATATTAACCAGAATTGCAAATCATCTGTTTTCTTTAAAAAACATAACCTGAAAATTTAACATAACATTGAGTTTAAAGATAATGGGTTGTATCTACGATATTAAAATAAATGGTATAAGATAAATACTCGTATTATTATTATCTTACAAATGTAGTAATAACAAATATATAATATATAAAAATAATAATACTAATAATAATACAAAAATTAAAATAATCCTAAATAATCCCATCTACTTAGCTGCAAAATATCTATTACCCATGGATTTGTAGAATATCCAAAAATTTTTCAAGATTATACATATATATATATATATATATATATATATATATATTGATTGATTGATTGATTGATTGATTATTAATTAATGACTTTTTGGTCATAATAAAATTAGACCAGTGCTTATTTGTATTAAAACGTGTTCAATACAATTATATTTTCAAACTTTTGAGTATTTGTCAATAGTAAGCGAGTTATAACTCGACCAAGATTTCTACCATGAATGGTGTCTTCAGGCCATTTTCAATAACTGATTTTACCGTTTACCATTTGTTTTATTTTTTTTTAATCACATTCACGTAGCGGTTTTTTTGTTTTTTTTTTTGTTTATTTGGGTTTTTGTTTGGTTTTTGTTTTGATTTTTTTTGTTTTGATTTTTTTTGTTTTTTTTTTGTGGGGACGCTCACGTGGGAGGAAATTTTTGAACGCGCATTTTAAAAAATTACAAGAAATTATAACGTTTTCATCCTCGGTTTCATCCTAAAATATACCTCTTAGGTTTATACAGCGATGGAGGAAAACGTTATAATTTCTTGTAATTTTAAAAATTGCGCGTTCAAAAAAAAGCACTATTACGTGAGCATTTTTAAACATAAACAAAACAAAAAAACGTTAAACAGTAAAATCAGTTATTGAAAATCGCCTGAAGACAACACTCATGGTAGAAAACTAGGTCGCGTAATAACTAGTTTACAAATAGTATACATATATATATACACTATATGTTGCTCGGGTGTAATACAAGCTTTAAAACTAATCCATGGTCCTAAAGACCAATAGTTGTTTCCAGTTAAAGCGAAACTGTAGACTGAAAGAAAAATGAATGGAAGTAAAAATTTTGATCTCCTGGTATCGATATCATATACGTTTTTTCGTCGTAAACTGAATTTTGAAGGCTAAATTAGTCCTCTGAGTAAATGGTGTCATGGCTGAGACTAAGAACTACAATTATACCTACTAAGACCCGAATCTGAAGCAAAAATTAAAATAAAAGGGCTGAAAAAAATACAGACATACAGGCAGATAAACAAAAACACACACAAACATCTTGCCTTATCTATCTATATATATATATATATATATATATTATCGATTTTCTGCACTATTGTAAGAACTGCAACCTTGAAACTTCTGAATATCGTTTCTTATGTCTTTGTCTATGAGTGTATCAAATTTGATTAAAATCGGACCACTCCTTCTATAACCCGACTTTTTCGATTATCGATTTTTGATATTTATCGAGGGTACCTCGACACAAAACCTAGCTAAGAACACTCGCAGACGCTTATAGTACAACAGTGTAAATTTTCAAGGAAATCGGTTGATCCGTTTCGGAGTCTATAGGTAACGGACACACACACACAGACAACGTTCCATTTATAAATAAATTTATATATATATATATATATAGCGAGAAGGGGAAATAAGCATCTGTTAAAATTAGTCTGCAGTTATTGCAGAGTCGGAAGAAAATGGGCTGCATGCCATTTAAAATGAAAGATCATTTCCATATTATGAATTCTCTTTTGGAGCACGACTTTCAAAAACTAATGCCAGTTTCTTTCTATCACGCAGCTGTGGTGCAGAAAATGGTAAATTTTATTTCCCCAAGAAAGCTTGATATGGAAAAATATTACCGGTGCGTGCATATTATGCACACACGAAACAAATTAACCTGTAAGGGATAAAACGGCCATCTGGCTAGGATTAAATAAAACCGTATGTACAAAATTGTCTCTCCCCAACAAAAACTCGCAAAAATATTTGGCAGAAATAAGTTGCCAGTGCAGCAATAATTGTTCAGTATTACACTTAACAATAGAATCACGGTCTGAGAACCCAATTCTTTAAAAAAAAATATTGGATAACAGAAATGGGCCTTTGTAGAGTTTTCAACCACCAAACTGCAGTGGTGGTCGAATGCTGTCTGCTAGAAATTTAATAATTCATATATATATATATATATATATATATATATATATATTCTAAATCCAAAAGGATGATCAGATAGGTTAAATCCCAAAAACCCGATCCTAATTAATATAAATTCCATTAATATTAAAATTGATCAAGGTGGAGGGCTCGATGCAAATATTATATTCTATTTACAGAGTCAAATAAAATATATATATATATGTATATATGGGAATGCATAGGGAAAGTGCAAAAGAAAGAAACACAAGATAATACAGCAATCATCAAACGAAGCAAAATCACACACCAAGCCTACAGAATATTAAACATACACAAACAACATCAACAAAAAATTACCACAGACATACTAACACAAAGAATAAATTGTGACCTCAAAAAAATTAAGCTGTCATAAACACTGACACAGAAGAAAGAGGTCAGCTCAACACGCTAGAAAAACGTCAGCTCTACACGAAGCAATTAACCACGCACAAAACAAGTCAACACAATAGATAACAATTAACCACCAATAAAACCTACACTGCTTAAGAAACGGCAAAAACAATGAAAAACAAATGATACAACATTCAACAAGCAAAAAATATAAAAATAAATAAATAAAAATAACATACAAACATATTAAATGTCACCAAACTTCCTATAAATATAAAATGATTGGAAAATAGCAGTAGAAAACCAAATAAGTCTGAAGAATGAAGACATTACAAGAATGCCCTCATGAGATTTCGAGGTTGAGTTGACTGGAATGACGCAGCTCAGTTAAGGCTTCCATATTAATTTTAATACACACACACACACACACACACACACACACACATATATATATATATATATATATACGCACTGGATTTTAATCATTTACAGATTTTATGCTGATTATATTTCCACGGGAGGAATGAGATCACTTAATAGAGAGCCTCTATTACGCCAGTCATTCATTTAGTGACATAAAACATCATTTATATTTCAGTCAGTCAACTACTTGCTATACATGATATACGCTTGGGCAATCATGATTTGTAAGAGACATGACTGACTAAGCAGAACATTTTCCCGCAGTTGGTTGCCATTATTTTCTGTTGTAGACCGGTTGCCAACCAAGATTATAGAACACAATCTGTCTTACGATTTAACCAATAGCTGGATGGAAAAAAGATGGATTAGTAACTTTACTAAAGGTATTTGTGAATGACAAATTTAATTCAAATTTGGTTCTCTGATTTCTCATTCCAAGCCCACATCAGTTACTTCATTATTATCGCATAATAATTTATTATAAGATGCGATTTACTAATTAATATTGATTCCTTTCGCCACTTATTCTCTTCTTTAAACATCACAATGATTTAGCTTCCGGTCTGGCCATTAACGAACAACAACTTGTGTCAGCAGATATCGGAAAAAAGTTCGAGTCGCGCCGGAAACTGCACCTTTATTCGTATTTCTGACTATTTCCTTTTTGGGCTGGAATAGTTTAGATGAAAAGATTATAAGTAAAAAGTCACCAAAGAGTTAGAAAAATCAGCGAAAATGATTGAAACAAAAAATATATTTATCAATCGACAACTTTTCGATTACGTCGCATTTCAAAAATTGCTGAACTGTGATTATAGCTTTGATTCCTAATGCATTAAAGCTATTAGCGTTGTATGACTTCTACCGCTGTTAAATTTGTTTCTTGCATTATTCATTTATTGATGCATACTGTGATTTTTCTCATCGTTATGTGTCAGTCTCAACCTGTTTACTCTATAAATAGATTAATATGTGACGTTTATGCAATAACGATTAAAAATACAAGATTTTTAGGGGAGAAACGCGTAGTAATTTTTCTTGGTTCAGTGACGTCAATATTAAACATTATATGATTTTTCTATTTAAAATGTTGGATATGGCTTTCTGGAATTAAACTCATTATTTTGGTCATTATCTTCATAATCAACATTTCCGCCCACATCTACTTGATTTCATATTGCAAACCTCATTCTGCATGACGATTTTGTATGCAACCACTTTCCGTTCAGTGGGTTTTCCACTTGGTCATTTAGAAGATATATTTGTCAACACAGTGGTACTACATATATATATATATATATATATATATATAATTTAAAATCCTCCTACAATTTCTCATCATATATATATATATATATATATATATATATATAGTGAAGTAAATTAATACATATAATAATGAGGGCGTACATATGTATATGTATGAACAGAGCTGTACACTATATATATATATATATATATATATAGCACCTAATGAACCAGACGAACCTACCTAGGTTTCTTCTAAATGGATCGTCAGGGAAAGCCAGCTTTTCCTCTCGATCCGTTTAGGAGAAACCTAGGTAGGTTCGTCTGGCTCATTAGGTGCTATTTAGTTCGCTCTACCTTTGTATTGAGCGCTATCTGTTAGATGGTAACGCGTATCACGTTTTTTTCTTTGGGCTTTGTGCTGATTCCGGTCCGATCACTTTTAACTGACTTTCATGCATTAAGCTCTTGCTTTTTTTTCCAACCATTGTTTTCTTTCGTGTGATAGTTTCCGAGGAAGGTTTTCGAGTCAAGTATGACTATAATCCGATTTATATATATATGTACGTATTATCCTACACCTATGCCCAAATTAGAGTTTCATGGGTTATGCAATCATTAGGTGCATATTTCAAACTGACAGTTTAATAAATTTGAATTTCAGTTTACTCGATGTTCGTGGGAATTAAATCTTATAAATTACTGCTTTTTTACTAACAAGAGCAAAAATATAAATATTTTACGGTTAGATGTGGATTAAAATTTTAACTTAACATAAAATAAAAATAAATAAAAAATAATAAAATACGGAGAAGAAATCAAAGGGGCGTAGATCATGTGTCTTAAAAATTTAAATATTCAAATATTACATGTACGTAGAAAAGGTAAGAAAAAATGCAAATTTAAAATAAATTAAAATAAAAACGAAAGGAAAATTTAAGAGGTAAAATTTAGAATTAAAAATGTAAAGAGCAAAAATAAAAGAAGTTATTTCATAATTTTAAAAGTAATAATACGGGAAAAATATAGGCAAAAAGAAAGAGACAAATGTAAAGAAGGATCTATAACAATCTGGGTTTAAGATAATTTCTAATACATACTCGTATTTGAGTAGATAATCTGTTTTTAATTAAACAGTATATTTATATATTTATTTCTACTGGCCTGATTATTTACGATAAATTTTGCTACGAAAGTGTGTGTCATTTGTATCGATGAAAAATAATGTTCAAACAAATGAATTAAAAATGTGGGTAGCTAAAATCATTTCGTTTATCTTCGGGATCCAAATGTAAGTAATAATTTTCATTGATTGAGCTGTTAGAGATTGATCAGAGGAGAGATCCGCTGTTAAGCACTGGTCATCGAAAGTTTTCATCAATATACATATTTACAAATGATCGGAGTATACTCTTAAGTTGTCCATTTATATCAAGTAAAAACTAGGTTAGGTCGAAAATCGAAACAAGGCAAGATCTCTCTGGATTCGAAACTCGGAAAGAGAAAGAATCCACTTTAGATTAAATAAAGCGTTGTTTTTTTTTAAATTTTTTACCCTTAATTGCAAACTGTTAAAGAAGACTAAAATTTCAGATAAGGCTACAGTTTTGAAACAACCAGCTAAGCTTGGACTCTGCAGTGCGTACTCAAAAAATTACAGGAATAAGCAAATAACGCTGTCTTAGTCCTAGATTTAAATGAATTATTTTTTATATTTTAAAATTCTCTCTATTATAATAAAAACCGTTGTGGGTTTATTTGCACATATATCCTCTTGTCGTGCTCAGAGAGAGAGAGAGAGAGAGAGAGAGAGAGAGAGAGAGGCAGCATCGGTTTAGTTCATTCTCTTTACTCCAAATTATTGACCCACTTGTCGCGTATTTACTCTGTAGATATGGCTTATTTTTTTCTTTTCTGAATAACAATGACACCAAGTACTGAAGAATATCTATCTATATATATATATATATATATATATATATATATAAAATAAAAAAATTCCGAATTTACATTCGTTAAATAGCTATTTCAGCGAGAAAATTCTCCCTTCTTCAGTGACGATCAGAATAATATGAAGATTCGCTAGTTTGAGGATAGAAATAAGCTTTGCATTCTTAATTTCCAAAAAAATTTCGATTTTTTCTGTGCATCCTGATCGTTACTGAAGAAGCGAGAATTTTTCCGCTGAAATATACTTATTTAGCGAATGTAAATTCGGAATTTTTTGACATACTATACATATTTGGCTCGGTAAATAGATAATACTATTTACATCGAGCCGTCAACCTTGATCATTTTTAATATTAATAAAATTAATATTAATAGGATCTGGTTTTGGGGATTTTACCTCTTTGTTCATCCTTTTTTTGATTATATATATATATATATATATATATATATATATATATATATATATATATACACACACACAGATAGAAACTAGAGAAAATTTTAGATATTCTACAGTTTCATGTGTAATACGTATTTTGGGTTTGACGAGCAGCAGGTTTTTGCAGCAAAATACGTATTAACCATGAAATTGTAGAATGCCTAAAAGGTTTTGTAGATTATATTACTCTGTTAAAATAAATAAATAAATTTAACATTGAGTTCCTTTGAAATCGTCTCTATCGGAATTTACTTAAATACCAAATATTCTAGGTTATATATATATATATTCTAAACTAATACCGTTAATTATAATAGACAATGAATGTCTATTATGTTTAATCATGAGCCGTTCTAAACATCGTATTTTGGCTTTGATTTCAGTTGAAAATAAAGGCAAAAATTCACCAAAATTTGGATAATTTATCATTGAAATTTCTTGGTGTTAGGATCATTTAATGCTGCGACATCATGTAACTTAAATTTAGTGTATCAAGGCAGCAAATGATTTTCTAAACATATCGTGTTTAATGATCCTAACACAAATAAAATTCAATGAAAAAAATTATCCAAATGTTGGAGAATTTTTGTCTTTATATTCAACTGAAATTAAATACGATGTTTAAATACGATGTTTAGAACGGCTCATGATTAAACATAATAGACATTCATTGTTTATTATATTTAGCAGTATATGCTTAAAAGTATTATTGGCTGCCTCGATACACTATATATGCACACACTCACACACACACACACACACACACACACACATATATATATATATATATATATATATATATATATATATATATATTCCCTCTATTGTAATTTTTGTATACCTTCCTATATACAGAAATAAAACTACGCAGACAGTGGACGTAAAATAGAGTGCTTGTATTGACTAGCAGTTCACTAGAAGTGTACCTACTTCACGTAGCATGCGAGTCTTTTATTTGTTGATATATTATTATTTCCCACCTACTTTTGGTGATTAATCACGCAGTAACTTTTAGGATATATATATATATATATATATATATATATATATATATATATATATATATATTGTAATTTTGTTATTACAAAGGTTTATATATCACTAAACAAAAATTTTCTTGTTTCGGAACAAAACTATTCCTCTTCAGGTGATATGGTGAAAACGATTCATTTTTAAAAATATAAGATGAATTCATTGTCATTTTGACAATTAGAGAGTGGTGGTTGGTGGAAATGCATTAAGGTGTGTCAAAATTGTATAAACCACTGTAAAAACAAATTTATAATATTAAGCTCTACTCTCTATCGGGTCTCTTTATAAAAGTAAATGCTTGAACATTTCGTTTTTAATCTACTTGTTCTTTCACTTTTTTATAATATATGTATCATATTTCCCTCCTATCACGCTCTAGGGGTTGGATTTTTTTTGTTTCTTTATGTAAGATACGCAGTAGTATGGATATCATTATATCTGTTTTCGTCTGTTTAGATAGCATATCGATACAAATATTTTGCTGTTATTTTAGACGACACGGGCCCACTCGTCTAAATAATAAATTCTTACATAAAATATTACAATAATTATCATTGCAAACAAAGCTCAGTTGAATGACTGTTTCAACAAAAAATCAGCAGCTGCTACTCGCTGCTGAACGGCCCGCGTACTACATGACTTTAGTGTTTCCTTTTATTTATTCAATCTTTTGTCTAAAAGTGTCACATCAATTTAGTGATTTTTAAATTTGCATAGCAGAGGTACAGTTTTTCAAAGACGAATATCTGTTACAGACGTTCATTTCAAAAGGTATGTAGTCGCTGAGTCGCCCTAAGATACTATATGAAATAAGAAAGCTTCATTTTATAATTGTGTACGTAATAACTTTTATAAGGTAAACAATTACTTCTTTGTTAGACAAAAACAGATAGTACTTGAAATCGATGCATAAGGCAGGGATCTACTCAACTACCTCGCTAACTGCGATCGCACGCAAATAAATGCATACACACAAACACACACACACACACACACACACATATATATATATATATATATATATATATATATATATATATTATAAATTATGTTTTAGAACATGTACATAATTTCTTCTATAAATATCCTCTTCTCTACAATCATATGTTTGTTTCAGTGTTTGGATTTAAACACTTCCTCAGGGGAAATAAAGGTTTGGTATCATTCTCTGTTTATATTTATAATTTATTCTTACTGTACAACTTAACTGCACATAAGGAAATAGAAACGAGCAGGATATGACTGTATAGGGACGACGGACTGATGATAATTGATAAATCTACTGGAGGTAAGGTTGATAAAACCAGAAAATTAATCCACAGAGTCTTTAAATCTTTTGGCAATATCAAGCAAGTAGACTTCCTAGACATAACATTAGACCTAGTATCGAACACTTTCCAACCTTGCATGAAAATCAACGCTTTCCCAATATATATAAACCCCAACTCTAATCACCCACCATTCATTGCTAAGCACATCCCATCATCAGTTGAACGTCGCATTAACACACACTCATCCAACAAAGAGATATTTGATAAGCACAAGGTAATTTATAATAGAATCATTAATGAAAGCGGGTATAAATAATCAAAAATCAGTTTTGTGGAAAAATTCAAAAGTCCAAAAAGCAGAAATAGAAGCAGGAAAACATTATGGTATAACCCTCCATTCAACCAGTCAGTTAATTTCAAGCTGGGACATAAATTTCTTAAATTAATAGAGAAGCACTTTCCCAAAACTAACCCTCTAAACAAAATCTTTAATAAAAAATACCATAAAATTAAGCTATAGCTGTTCTAATAATCTAGAAAAAATAATCAAAATGCATAACACAAAAATATTGAAAATACACGGCAAAAATAAATCCATCACTAATACAAGTCCGTCCCATGACAGCAACCTCTGTAACTGGAGAAACCCCAACCAATGCCCCATGGCCAATAAATGTCTGACGAAATCTCTAATATATGTGTTCGATTTCATCCTTAGAAAATCCTAAGGATGAAAAAATATATATTGGGAATACTATGAACGTATTTAAAAAGCGCTTTTACAATCACCTCTCATGCTTCAATAACAAAAAAAAAAAACATGACATCTCTCTCCAAACACTTTTGGAAATTAAAAAACGAAAATAAAACACCTAAGGTCAAATGGAAAATTCTCAAAAAAGCAGGGACAGCAAAATCTATAAAAGAACCATGCTTTCTTTGCCTTCAAAAAAATAGAGATCCTTAAATATATAAATAGAAACAAGCTCTTAAATCAGAGACACGAAACCACAGTAAACTTCAAGCACATTATGGACTTAATCCTACAATCATGCTAAGAAATACAAAGAGTTCGTTTGATATCCTCATTATAAAAGATAAAAAATACTATAGAAAAATCGATCCAATAAATCCTTCAAGGAAGGCCTATCACTAAATCTTACACCAATAACCTTACTTAACACAATAATATTCCGTACTAGAAAGATCAAAATTAAATAAATGGCTCACAAACTTCAAAAAGAATCAAAATTCATACATTCAAAATCAAGATTAAATAAACTACTTCAGAATAATTATATCATACACAAAAATAAACTGTAAGCACACGTAAGATCTAACCCTACAATCACCCCAAAAAATACTGGGAATTTGAATAAATATTTTTATTATTATAAAAGATAAAAAATGCTACAGAAAAATCGATGTAATAAATCCTTAAAATAAGATCTAATGCCCGCAAAAATATCTAAATAAATAAAATATATAAAAAATTAAAAGAAATAAATAAGATTCCAAACGACAATTTATAGAAATAAGAAGATAAAAAGGAGAAAAGGAAAAAAGGAGAAAAAAGGAAAAAAAATAAAAGAAAAAACCGACCCTCTAAACTTACAACTTTATACAAAAAAACTGAAAAAACGCAAATTCGCATTTACTTCCCAAAAAATACAAATTTAGATTTCTTGAAATAACTTCGCCTAAATACAATTATACTCCAAACTTGAATAAAAGGAAAAAGAAGAAAAAAAGGGGAAAAGGAGGAGAAGAGAAAGAAAAAGAAGGAAGAAAGAGGAGAAGAGGGGTATATGTATATGTATATGTATATATATATATATATATTTTACCGAAAAAATCTAAATTGGAAAGAAAAAACACCCCACCTCTATCACGTCTATGAAAACTTTGACACAGGATCAAAGTAAATACATGAATTAGGTCCACTAACAGCAGACATCAACCAATTAAATGATAGCCAATCATAAAAATGACCACTCAACATTGCCCTCTTAGAAATCCTAACCAAAAGATATACCCAACCGATAAAAAGATAAAACATACATTCCAACAGATAACACCAATAATCAACAATTTCACACTTACACACCAAATTCCTCAAAAGTCTAACGATCAAAACGAGACATTCACTTAATTACTAATAACCCCAATCAACCACCACGACAACAACGAACCAAATATAAACAGAGAATGATTCCAAACCTTTATTTCCCCTGAGGAAGTGCTTAAATCCAAACACTGAAACAAACATATGATTGTAGGGAAGAGGAGATATATAGAATAAATTATGTACATGTTCTAAAACATAATTTATAATAAATATTCACTGCTCTATACACCATATATCGAGCACTGTTTTAAATAAATGTTTTGGACGGAAAAAATCTTTCTTTTTTCTCTCCTCATTCTATACTCACTCGGATATATATATATATATATATATTGTTAAAATAATGACCTTTGTGTATTTGTGTCTCAGTATATATAGATATAGATAGACACATATGAATGTAAATAATTATTTACACACACACACACACACACACACACATATATATATACATATATATATATCAGAAAAAACTCGATGAATTACTCTCTCTCTCTGTATATATATATATATATATTCTTCATCTACACACAAGCCACTTTCGCTATCAGTGTGGCTAGACATCCACTTAATTCTGGCCGGGATCGAAACGCGACCGATTTGTTGTCAGTCGGAGTCGTTAACTCCTAAACCATAGAATGGGATTTTCGCGTGTTATATATAAGTGGTGTATACACACGACAGTTAATGGAAGAACTCAATTCATTTCTGAAGAGTAATTTTTATACAGATATACATCAGTATATAAATATTAAACAGGTGCTAATAGAATATTGCTCAATGCAATATAATTGCAAAAAGTTTCTAAAAATAAATATACATATTATCCTGTGTTTTAGGCAATCATCAGGTGCATATTAAGAACTAAACTTGTTTGATTTGAATTATTATTTTAGGCATTTGCGTTTAAGTTAAAGTTATTATAAATAGTAAATCGGATGTGGGAATATTTATATTTATTAAATGCATAATTTAGTTAGGTTGATAGGGAAACCTAAAAATGTAAAAGGATACTAAAATCGTGGAAGAAAAGGAAAAATGTATATGTCAGTGTCCGATATTATCAAACACTGAATGTATTTACAATGTAAACAAACTCCCACAATGTACAGTGTAAATTCCCAAATGTATTTACAACGTAAACAAACTAGTTCTATAAATTATCTAAATCTGTATTAAGCGCTTTGTAAGAAATAAAAATGACCAAACTGTGAAATATATATCCATTAGTTTAAAGCACTAATATATATATATATATATATATAATTACTTAGTTTTACTTAATAAAATTAGACCAGTACATTTGTATTAAAAAGTGTTCAATACAGTTATTTTTTGAATATTCTTCATTTTTTAAACGAGTTATTACGCGACCTAATTTTCTACAACGTGGTATCTTCAGGCGATTCTCAATAACTGTTTTTACCGTTTTTGTTTGTTTTTTTTTGTTTTTGTTCTTCTTTTTTTGTGAAGAATGCTCACGTAACGGTGATTCTTTTTGGAACTTTTGAACGCGCAATTTTTTAAATTACAAGACATTATAACTTTTTCATCCATAGTTGCATGAACCTAATACGTATTTTTGGTATGGCTTCACGTAGTTATCATTTCTGTTCTTTCATTCAATAAATCATTTTTGTTTTGGAATAGTATAATAGCTAAATTATCTTCCTGGCACAGTCTACATATTTTGCCACCGTTATAAGTCTTGGCTGTTTTCAGATACTCTACGTTATGTCTGGGTCTTTTTCATATTTTAATTTCAATTTCCACACGTGATTAGCCAGATTTAATAATTTTTGAAGTTTTTTTTATTTTAAATGTAGACTTGTGATTAGACCACCTGGTTTGAAAGTTGTCTTTGGTTGATCCCAAATATATTTTGTTTTGGCCATTAAAATCATGTACTTTTGCTTTGTAAATGACTTCTTTTGTATTACAAAATCCTTGAAGTAGGCATTAGTTTTTGCCCCTGCAGTTGCATTCTTTATTTGTGATCTTGTTTAGTACAATGCTTTTTAAGTTTCTGGTGTTTTGTTTCTTCATGAAACTATCTAAATTACTAGTCCAGCTATAACTTTGTTTGATTGTATTCCTATTGGTAATTTTGTTTAGTTCTGAGCTTTTTGGAAAGTGTTTATCTATGAGTTATATATATATATATATATATATATATATATATATATATATAAATTCCGCGTACGCAGCCTAGAATCATCTTCATTTACTCCATAATACATCGGTAAGGATAAACTGCTTCTCATCTCCGAGAAGTTTTCTTTTATCGAACGGATTCCCGTCGTAAGATACTTCCTTGGTTATTACAATTTCAACTGCTTTAAGTTTCGTATCAGTCGTTAGCTATTCCCCACAACCTTATAAGATGCACTGCTTACGCCTTTAAAGAAAGCTAATTCTCTAACATAAGATTTTGAGTGGCTTTGTAATAATAAAAGACCACTCAAATATAATAGTTGATTTATAATAACGTCATTATAAATCGCCTGAAGATACTGGAATTTGAAGCCAAAGTTACGTAACTAACTAATTTCCAAATTAAATATATAATATTTATCAGGTGTTTAGTTCGTTTTTTAGTTTTAAAATGAGACAAATAATTCCTTACACCATCTGATCTCTGAAATGGAGACGCTTCTCTTATGAAGCGGTACTGACACATCACTATTGATTTTAGATTTGTTTTTCTTCAGCAACTTCGACAAAAACGTGACACGAAACGAATTGGCATGAATCATAGCAGCGCCCCAGGTTTTGTTATAAAACAAAGCAGAAACCTTTAATGCAAGCCCGTATTTTGCATGGTTACATCACTTATGATCCCATGAATTATATTGCTTAGTATAGATTTTGTTGTGATCGTTATATTCTCCGGACATTTTCAGGTATGTTTGAAGTTAGTCAGGTTTTAAAATATTATCAGTTATCATTGTTTGTGGTAAATTAACTCCTTAATAGACTTTCTCTTTGAACATTTAACTCCTACAAACTGATGTTATTCCGTTCTGTTAATGAAATTCTACTTTAACATACAAATTAAATACTTTTATTCTTTCAACCTTCAAACTTCTGATGATTCTGTAGGGAATTCGGTTGTGTTTGACACAAGGCCAATTAAATAAACATCTAAACTTATCCGCACTTCACTGGTGAACCCCGACGTTTTTAAAGAACAAAAACAAAACACGCATGGAAATTTTGATCTCTACATATTTGATAAAAGAGTAACCACTGCTAAATCTGCTGCTATGAAAGTCGGTTCTCTGTGCACGGCCCAGAAGTTTTTCCCGTCTGAATTCATCCTGCACATATATAAATCTACCATCCGCCGAGTATTGAATACTGCTGCCACATCTGGTCCGTTGCCACTGTATTCTCCTCGGAGTTCTTGACAAAATACAACGGAGAATCTCTAATGTGATCGATACCGACTTGGCAGCCCGGCTGCAGTCACTCTATCACCGGCATGATGTGGCTTCCGTGTGCCTCTTCTATAAATACTTTCACGGCTTCTGCTCCGATGAACTTAGATCACTGGTGCTTCCTAGGTATGAATTTGCACGAGATACTACATTTGCAACTAGGTGCCACTCTTTTACAGTGAAACCGATAAAATGTAACCTCAATTTCTACTCTAACAGCTTCTTTTCTCGCACTTCCCGCCTGTGGAATTCCCTTCCATATACTTGTTTTCCCGACAGCTACAATCTCCAGGAATTTAAATGTAAGGTCAATAGACACCTCTTATTACACTAACTCGCATCTATTCTCCCAAACACTCTTCCCATCTACCCAAACCCCATCCTTGGTATCCTCATCTGTTTATAACTCTCCTTCTGACATTTCCTATAACTAACCACTCTTTCTCATCACTTTCCCCTATGTAACCCCCTGCGCAATACTGGGAGTGAAATGCCTTGCTTGGGGTGAAATGGTTAAAAAAAAAAAAAATAACTCGCAAAAAAATTGTGATCTTTACATAATGGCGACCATCTAATGCAAAGAAACATTCAAATCAAAATTCTGCTCACTACAAAATATTGACCACCACATAAAACTCTAAACATTCACTACATAAAATGGCTACTCACCATCTAGCAGAGCCCCACACATTTGAATAAACCCTTTGTGAAATCGCATGTTGATACATTCTTCTTCTTCTTCTTCTTCTTCGTGCACTGTCCCTTCAGGACGTAGGCGATCATGGCCATCCGCGTCTCCCTATCCCTTGTGGCCCTTAGTATGTTTGTTCTTGTTACTCTTGGCAACCCCCGTTCCGTCATCCACCCGACCAGGCCCTGCAAATATGTTATCCGCTGCCTTTCTCTGTCTCTCTTTCCCTCTATCTGGCCAGTCAGTATCAGGTTCTCCAAGCTCTCCTTCCTCTTTGCATGTCCCAGGAACTTCAGTTGTCTCTTCCTGATGCTCGGTATTAATTTCCTTTTTGTTGCCATTCTTTCCAACACCTCATCGTTGCTTGCATGTTCAGTCCATGATATCCGCAGCATCCTTCTGTAGAACCATATTTCCGCTGCTTCAAGTTTTGTCCTCATTTTCGATGATATTGTCCAGCACTCACTGCCGTATTGAAGAACTGACATCACATAGAAATCCAGCACTCTTTTCTTTGTTTCTAGTGAAATCTTCTGCGTGTTAGTACTTTTCTCAGCTTCTGGAACGCGTCCTTTGCCATGCCAATTCGCCTTCTGATCTCTGTGTCGCACTTTCCATCTCCTGTTAGAACACTTCCTAGATATTGAAGTTTTTGCACCTGATTTCAGTGAACTCTTACTTCCGAAGCTAAGTACCTCAAAATATAACTTTTGTCCATGTTGAATACAATCGTATAAGTTCATGTAAAACCAACTCTGTCAAATTGTTTACGCTTTTGAATATTACACGGTGTCTGACGATTGAATATGCACATTTTCTTTCCTGACTATTCATCAAACCTCAAAGTCCCATGCGTTTGACTAAATCCGATATCAAATTATACGCTGATACATTATCAGCCTTTTGTGAGAAAAGCAGAATTTCAAAGAGCTCAACTCAACATCGAAACTATGAAATAATTTTAATGTCTGAATCAGTCAGTTAAGTGCTATACGCGATACACGCTTGGGTGATCATGTCTCAAAGGAGACATGACTGACTGGGCAGAAGATTATCACGAAGTAGGTTGCCATTGCTTTATGTGGTAGACTGGTTGTCAGCCAAGGCTATAGAACACAATCTCTCCTGTTATTTGATTCATAGTTAGGCGGGGAAGAGATGTATTATACTATTATGTAGTAATTAATGGGGGATCAGTTTATTACTTCATAACAATATAAAACAGATCCTCCACTTTATACCCAGTAGAAGTCTTAATCATGTTTTAAATTAGTATATTCAGTCAGTTAGTTAAGTGTCATACATGATACACGCTTTAGGCGATCATGTCTCGAAAGAGACATGACTGACTGGGCAGAAGATTATCACGAAGTAGGTTGCCATTGCTTTCTGTAGGAGACTGGTTGCCAGTCAATGCTATAGAACACAATCTGTTCTGTTATTTAACCCATAACTGGAGGGAAGAGACGGATTAATACATTTCCCAAGGGTATTTGCACGTAAGTGAATGCAACGAATTCAACTGGAATTTGAACTCGAATGTTTGAATACTTTCCCTGAAACAAGCTGCTAACAACTTCAAATATTTAAATAGGCAAAGAAATATTTTATTTTCTTTCATTCGGAATAACACATACGTTATTTTCTTACTATTTTTACGTTACTCTGACCTACAATATGCAAAGAAACTAAACATACCTATTCTTATGGCTTTCACACAAGACGTTTAACGACAAAATGCACAACAAATATGTAAACACGTTTCAACCAAGATGACAAAACAGCAAAACAAAAAAAAAAACTACTATTTGGAAAAGCAACAACATATACCACTACTACTGTATTTACACCTTATTCATAGACTAAATTAGACTCCGTCAAATGGAAACGGAATTGATGTGAAGGACACGGACTTAAAAGTAACTCTTCTCTTCAATTTTGACAAATTTTACAATCCATTATGAATTCTAATTTTTGACCAACCGAAAAAGGATTGACCCTATACTGAAAAAAAAGAAGACGAAGCCAAACTTCGCCATACAATGTTAAATTAATTTTCTAACCAATGAAAAGAAGCGATTTGAAAAACTGAGAAAGAAGTTAACAAGCTATTAAAAAAAGGAAGAAAATCGAACGAGTCAAATCGAATCGAAATTAGACATCGCCAAGATGTTACAAAAGATAATTCAAGCCACTGACACGGACATAACATCCCGACACACATTCGTTCTGCTTCTTTTTCTCGAGGGCTATTTTCCTTTTTATCTTCTTCTTCGCTCTCACTTTTCTCGCTGTAAACAAAGACAGCAATAACAACAGCAGCATTATGACACTTCAACTGACTCCTAAAACTAACGCCGATAAGCACCATTTTCTTTATGGCATTACCTTATTTTTAACCTTTTTTGCTGGCTATAAAAAGGAAAGGAACTCAGACTTTATTAGTATCCTGTTAATTATGCATAAACACATTTACATCTACTAGAATCTGAGTTCACTTAACTCTGAAGCACAATTTCTCTTTGAACTTTTAAGTCTTACAAACTGATGTTATTCTGTTAATAAAATTCTACTTTAACATACAAACGGAATACTTTTATTCTTCCAACCTTCAAACTTCTGATGTTTACGAATAACCTTAAGTTGTGGCGATTGTCGGTTCTGTCTGTGTATTGGCCTTGTCCCAGATATTGTCGAGCGCCCTCTCCTTCAAGCTAACGACAGATACGAAACTTAAAGCGGTTAAAATTGTAATAATCGAGCAACGGGAATACGTTTGACAAAATAAAACTTCTGCAATAGGAAAGGCAGTTCATCCTTACTATTGAAATACGGAGGAAATGAAGATGATTTGACTCTGTGTACGCGGAATTCATTTCTTCTCGTCAGTGAATTACCAGGGGAACGTGGATGGTTCGCCCAATATGTACATGCCATGTCGGATCTTAGCACATCGGAACTGGTTGAGCTGGGGAATGTGCATAATCAAAAAGAGAGAAAATTACGATAGATTAGTGTCAGGCTGGAGATATCGCGTATGCGTGAGAGATTTTGTACGATGGAAAATAATTAATCGCTTACAAAGCCGCGTAAAAATGTCAAGGCTGGAAAATATGAATAAAGTAATTTTAGAGTAATTGACCAATCGTGTCTATTTTAATGTTATTTCAAAATTCTTTCTCGGTAATTTTGTTTTTTGTAATTTCGTAAGGCAATGAGACTAGCACACATCCCATCGTCTGCTATCTTCTTCTATGTGCAGTGTCCTTTCAGAACGTAGGCGATTATGGCCCTCCACATCCCTCTATCCTTAGTGGTTCTTGGTATGCTTTCTCCGGTTAAAACACCCAAACCCCGCCCCGCAAACCACTTGCATTCTGTACCTTGTTACTATTAATGTCCAGTTTCTGTTTCTCGATTTATATAGCTATATTGTCTGGTACGTCATTCAGAATTACATCGCTAAAATATCATCTGAGTAGCTTAAGCCATTAAGTTTACATCCACCGATAATATATCTCTAATACTCTTAGAATCATCTCCTTAGCAAAGTTAAATAAATCCTATGAGGCTTCCTTGTCTCACTCCCTTTTGGTGTGGACAGTTTATTCGCAATCTAGCAGTATCCAAGGCCAGTTTGAATTGGGGATTACGCGTATTCGATGTGCATAAGAATTTTTATTTTCTTCTTTAATCGAATTTTTAGTTTTGCGTGGATTGTGTATACTTTTAGAATTATTTAAAGTCTTTTAGCAGATCGATATGTTGAATATTACTAGAATAAAATGTAAATTAACGAAGAAAAAATACAATAATTCATCGGAGATTATAAATAAAATAATGGTTCAATATCAACCGTCGGTGTCGTCAAGATGGCGCCCAAGTTATAAAGAAATGTCAAAGAAAAAAATCACACTTTTCTCTGACAAGTCTAATGAACAAAGTATTCGTTATCTTTTGTTAAACATTAAATTGCTCAAACTTGCACTGAAGAATCTTATAAAATTTGACATGCATTGATTTTTCAGTCACAATCAGAAACAAAAAAACATTGATGTGTAGAAATAATTATGGATCAGCGATTTTAAGTCTTGCTTGATGAACGTATCAGTAATTTTCGATGCTGTTAAGTTATTTTAATGTCCTCATATATCTGAAATCAATTTTCGTCCAATCAAGTTAATCATCATGTTTTATTTTTATGATTCAGTACAATGAGTCATATTCTATCTTTACAAAAGCCAGATCAAACTAACTATAATACTGCCGCCATACCTGGTCAGGGGCTGCACTCACCTTACTTTCCAGTCTTGGAAGAATAAAATGGCGTCAACACGGCCTTGTGAATAATGAACTATTCTCCAATCTTCAACTTCTATCCCACAGACGATACTTCGGAAGCTTATCGTTATTTCCATGCAGAAAGATCTACCGAGCCACATGCTTCAATCCTAAGAGTTCAGACTTTCACTAAGAACAACAATACTACATGCACTGGAAGGAATCAACTCGAATTTCATTAAGGCGATGGAAATTAAATATGAGAAATCTTCTTCCCATGATCTGTTATTTTGAGGAACAGATTCCTGGGAGTTTTTTTCCCCCCGATTACTACAACATTAACCTCTCTAAATCTGGCTTCATCTTTCCTACATATCCAAGTGCCCGTCTTATCTCTTAGTTAGAGTGAATCGTGGGACTTTTATTCGTTAAGCATTATCTGCAAAATGTTTCTAAACAAAGAATGAATGATTATAAACTAATGCCTGTTATTCGTTTATAACATCATACGTAATTGTAGAATATCATTATAGTTTTCTTAGCCATTCTATTATTCATCTTTCATTAACGGAAAAACCAGGGCAAAATTATATCAAATCATTCTATTAGAACAAATTACTGTGGAAATAGGTTTCTCATGTCTATTGTTATTTTTTCCAGTATTAATGACGGTTTCCCTCCTAAACTTTTCTTTGGAGGATTGTGGAGCGTCAGAATAGTGATTATGTTATTGTTTTATCATTGAGTCACATTTTACTTGCTTCAGATGTTAAATTTTCTCGAATGTTGTGGTTTCTGTTATCTGATACAGTTCCTTTTGATAGTGTAGTGCCAACCGATGAAATTCGAAGAATGATGGCCTACGGACATTATTCGCTATCGGACATTTTTAATTATTTATCTCCGAAAGGAATCGTATACAGCTGATAGTTTAGATGTTTTTTTTTAACGAGATCGATGACATGAAAGCTATCTCTATGGAAGTCTCGATGAAGGGAGAATATTTAAGAACTTGATTTGATATTGTATTTCAATGATTTCGTTTTGTTGGAAACTAAATAAACAAAAAGGTTGTCAGACTTAGTTTTATATTTTTATTATAATATATATATATATATATATATATATATATATATATATATATATATATATATGTGTGTGTGTGTGTGTTATTACAAGAAAATATATATATTGTGTGACGTCATAGAACCGCATTACAAAATTTACGAGCTGTGTTTGCTATTTGGTGACTGTTGTCATTGCTTTGTGTATGTCAACACAAAATAAAATCGTCTTTGATGGTGGATATTTTTATGTTAACGTCCCTGTAACCTCTCTGAAGATGGCTCATGTCAGCCGAAAGCTTAGAACTAACTCAATAAAAAAATTATCCAAATGTTGGAGAATTTTTGTCCTTATTTTCACCTGAAATTAAAGCCAAAATACGATGTTTAGAACGGCTCATGATTAAACATAAGACATTCATTGTCTCTTATATTTAACAGTACATGTTTAGAAAATTATCTGCTGCATCGATATACTACACCTACGCACACACACACGCATATATATAATAGAGGCAGCAATCTTTCATTTAAACATATTTCGTTAAAGTCAACCGAAATAGGGCACCTTATTAACTTTTAATTTTCCCAGTTATTTAATAAGTTTTTTCACGTATCTGATAATAAGTTAAAAAGAAAAACAAAAAAATATTAAAACATAATAGTTTACTTGAAAATACAAAAATAATATTTAAATCAATATCAAAGACATCTCTCTATAAGAGAGGACTTTATACTAATCAGTTTTCTCCTACGATCCACCTTGTATTATTTAACCGTATAAATGAAGTTTTGAAAGAATTTTAAAAAGAAGCACACGTGATTTTCTCGGTCTTCACGTGATAACTTTAAAGAACTTTTCATAAACCCAGAATTTACTTTACAATCAAGCATAAGAACAAGATAACAACATTAGAAAATAATCCTTTAAAATGGCAAGTGAAGTGGATGAAAGCGCTTGGAAAGTAAAATATCATGGAACATTTTACATTCCTCATCTCCAGCAAAAAGAATCATGCAAGAATACTCGAAAAACTAAATATAATATTAATAAAATCATCCTTATCGGTCGTTTTTTTCGAAACATATATATATATATATATACATATATATATATATATATATATATATATATATATACGAGTGAGTATAGAATGAGGAAAGAAAAAAATGAATTTTTTTTCCGTCCAAAACATTAATTTAAAACAGTGCTCGATATATGATGTATAGAACAGTGAATATTTATTATAAATTATGTTTTAGAACATGTACATAATTTCTACTATATCTGTCCTCTTCCCTAATAATACCATTAATCAACAATTTCACACTTACACACCAAATTCCTCAAAAGTCTAACGATCAAAACGAGACATTCACTTAGTTACCAATAACCCCAACCAACCTCCACGACAACAACGAACCAAATATAAACAGAGAATGATTCCAAACCTTTATTTCCCCTGACGAAGTGTTTAAATCCAAACACTGAAACAAACATATGATTGTAGGGAAGAGGACATATATAAAAGAAATTATGTACATGTTCTAAAACATAATATATATATATATATATATATATATATATATATATATATATATATATATAATTTCCCTCCTGTCACGCTCATGAAGAGAGAGGCAATAGCTAGGCAGTGTCGGCTTAGTTCCTTATTTTTACTACCAATGATTAAATTATGATTAATACTGCACAGTTGATCAGGCGTGCACTCAGTCTATCTTCATCTGAAGTAGACGGATTCATACACGTACTCAGTATTTTTTAAATATGGTTGAGCTTGAAGAACACTTCTTCTGCGTTTTGTCAATGAGCTACCTAACGTCTAAAATTGGTAATGCTGTCATTGGGTATGAACTCGAATGGAAGGACTTGTTTCTGCTCTCGGGATAGAGAGGCCATCGCTTTCTATGTTAGCTGGTATCACTGATTGATTTAGGTGTGGCGCCATAATGTACCATACTGGACAGAGTTGATCATTCCGTTCAGGAAATTGTCGAATATCTTCCAGGTTATATCCATTTGCACATCCATCATTCAGATGGGTATCATTCTGTTGCAGAAATGGCAGCCGTTCGGGTTAAAATTATTTTAGGCGTACATGGTGCAATTCATTTTTCTCCTATAATCATCAGCTTGGAGTGACTGTTGTAACATATCGCACTCAACAGCTTGAAGGCTGTCTGTGTTCAGGCATCAACGTAGTGAATGTAATATATCACATCTTAGATGTACGTCGTTAAATAAACAAACAACAATTATTTTTATGAAGCTGGAAGTTTTTTTTTAACAAAGTTCAATTCGGAGACCTATTCAATTCTTCAGGTGAATTAATAGTAGTTGCAGCATAAGCGAAATGCAGTATCGTAGTATGAGTTAATTTATTCGGTGTTGTATGGATGAGCGATTTGCATTCTCACCTTTAGGAATGCGCACACCTTACCGAGCCTATAAACATGGTGGCCGTGCAAAATTTGGACTACGTGTGTAAGCATATTCATTTGACCACTGTTGGCAAAATCGAAGCACTACCGAAGCTTCACGTTCAATTTTAGCAGAGGTCCATTAAAATGAGCATCCAGCACATCAAAGGAAACAGTCCGACATCTCTCAAACTACTCTTATTGAAGAAAATACCTAGCCATATCTCTCGCTCTAGGACAGCACATGATTGCATTGTATTATCTGATCAGATTAAAGCTTATTGCAGCTTACACCTTTTCTTATTATATTGTACCTTTTATATATATATATATATATATATATATATATATATACATGAACTGAGAAAAATTCAAATTACACCATCCTAAAAATAATACCGGTTTTAAATTGAATAATGCCTTTACTGGACTTTGAACACGGCACGCTGAATTTATATCTTATGTCGAGAATTGTTACTTAGTTGTACACAGGTTCCTGCAAATAGAGATGTCTTAGACATGATGAAAAATTTTCCATATCAATCTTCGAAGTTGAAAAAATATCTGTTCAACAAAAGAGATCATCATTCTTCTAAGCAAACGTACATTTCAATCTTTGTCATCATTAGGAAAACAATAGAGCGGCATTAGCCGCTACAATTTAGCCGTCATATTAAGTAAGCGGAACTTGATTATTTTCTGCATGGTCATCAGCGAAAGAAGACCTCGAAATGTCACCTACAGTCTGGGAAAACTATACTAAAACAAGCAAAGTAATTTAAATACCTGTGAAGTTTTCTGACAGAGCATGGAAAGTGCGACACTGAGATCTGAGATTCAATGGCATGGCTAAAGATGCTTTTCAGAAGCTAACCACCGTACTGCGAGACAGGAAAATCTCATTAGAACCAAAGAAAAGAGCGCTATACTTCTACGTGATATCTGTCTTTCGATATGGCAGCGAATGATGGAGGATCTTTTCAAGGACGAAGCAGCAGAAATGTGATTCTACAGAAGGATTGTGAGGATAGCATGAACCGAGCATGTGAGCAACGACAAGGTAGTGTATAAGATGCAGAGGAGAAGAAAACTCATATTAAGCACCAGGAAGAAACAGCTGAGGTTTCTGGGACACATAGTGAGAAAAGAGGGTTTGGTGAATCTAATACTCACAGGACGGATAAAAAGAGAGACTAGGGAAAGAAGCGCAAAACATATTTGAGGGGTTTGAGCAAATTAATGGCTGATCTGGGTATGGGAGAGATACCAAGCGGAAACATATCAAGAGCGAAAGGGGACAAGGGACAGGGGCAAATGGAAGTCCATGATCGCCTACGCACGGCACATAAAAAAGTATTCTATCGAAACACAGTCACTTTAATAAATCAGCTGCATGTTGATGAACTTGTCCTGAGGAATTATTTGTTTCATCAGCAATAATTTTGGTAGCTTACTATGTCTTTTATAACTTGTTTTTATGTTTATGTTAAAACTGAAGTATGGGGAAATGTCTACATCAGTTTACTGGACCTTCTGTTCTGTCTACACAAAGGATCTCATTTTTTATTTTTCTCATTCTTTATAAATTTTAGGTATTTTTTCTTCTGCGTTTCCTCTTCATTTCATTTCTCTCGATATATATATTTTAAATATCTTATTCTCTCTTCCTCGCACGTCTAACTTGTTAAGCATGCGCTGTCACAACAGTAATTTAACTGACGGCCTGCATCAGAATTTCTAATCGGTGCCATTGGTCTGTTTTATATACAATTGAAGAGTTAGGAGTTAGAAGGCTGATTCCTAAGACTAGTCAACGAATGGATACTTCCAAGTTAGACAACTGATGAAAAACAACTTACCACTTCCGATGTCATCCACGTTAATGTAGACTTCCTGAAAACTCATCATTCGATATCATTTTATTTCTTTCATATGAGTTAGAACATGGGTCACCAAGAGAAATATACAAATTTCTCAGCTACTCTACCCATGTCTATTGAACAGGTGTAGAGGCTCATCCCTTGTTCCCTGTTTAGGATGTGGTTTCCGGCTTTCTTTTTTCCAAACTTCTCACTGTTTTCTTTTTCTTTTTATTTTCAATTGGAGTAGATAGACTAAACTATCGCCCGGTTCACACTCCACCCATGTCTATTGAACAGGTGTAGAGGCTCATCACTTGTTCCCTGTTTAGGATGTGGTTTCCGGCTTTCTTTTTTCCAAACTTCTCACTGTTTTCTTTTTCTTTTCATTTGGAGTAGATAGACTAAACTATCGCCCGGTTCACACTCCACCCATGTCTCTTGAACAGGTGTAGAGGCTCATCACTTGTTCCCTGTTTAGGATGTGATTTCCGGCCTTATTTTTTCCAATATTTTCACTTTTATGTAGCCCCCTGCACATCAGTGGCGTTACCGCCTTGCTCGGGGTGATATGATTAAAAAAAGAGAATGTTAGGAGATAGGTTTGACTAATTCTTTTTATCAAACAATTTAGTCCTTGTTTGCTATTTAGGATTTGATTTAAGGTTGCTTCTTATGTCTTTTCCTCCACTTTCACTACCAGTAGCCCCTTACATTTTCGCTTTGGTCATTTCTTTCACAATCTTTAATTTTATTAAAAACTGGATTCATTCAATCGCAACTACTACGTTTCTACTGTTTGAATTAAATTTGTTAAATCGGTTTATTTTTTAAAGGTTTGACGCACATTTTATCCTCAATAAACATGAATGCACAAATATATATATATATATATATATATATATATTACTCTGGATATAGGTTGAAATTCTAATTATTGAGACTGCGTCAGAACTAAAAACAAACTATTCCAACGATTTGTGACCACCTAGAGATTGCCTCGTTATCGGACATTCGCCAATCAATCGACGAGAGTAAGCCTGTATTCTCACTTCACACTTCAAAGTTTGCAGCCATCATTTTCCCTACAGATGTGAGAATTATGAAATGATTATATTTGATAAAAAATCTTTTTCGTAAATCTTTTCTAAAAAGCATGTAGATTTATTGGTGTCGTAACACCGCTGAAAGTAAATTCAGCGATCCAAGCTCAAGTTCCAGCCTATTCTGACGGGCTCATGTCTGCAAAAATACCATCGGGGGAAGGCATGAATCTAGAAATACTTCGCACAGCTTAGGGTAAAACAGCTCTGTTTCTCACTCGAGATTTGGTTTGTCGCGAGTCTAGAAAAAAAATTTAGAATTCAAAATCATGGTAAATGCAGAACCTCCACGGCATTTTCCAAGATTCATAGCAATTCGCGGATGTTAAACAAGTTTATAGCAATCCATGTTTGCTAATCTCCGGAAGTGAGATGAGCAAACATCTTTATACGGATGTTTTCTTCGTTCAGTGATTGAAAACGAATATACTTTGAATATTAGAAAATAAGATCCTTTCATAGATATGTCGAGTGGCGTTAATAAATTAACAATATATTTATTAAATATAAAACAGTGCATGAGTTATACACATCAAAACGCAGACAAAAAAATGCAATGTATGCTACTAAGATAAGAAACTACATAATGAAGTTATTAACTTTCCACACTACAAAACTGACAGTTCGGAAAGCTACGATTAATTGATTGGTTTCGTTTTTTACGACTCATCAACCTGGTGCAGGTTATTTAAAGTCAGCAAATATTTTTATACTGTTATAAGTTAGGGGGATAATGGTTTTAATGACACAAGTCTTTTTTAATAGGCCATAGTAAGTGCATTCATATCTTTCCCAAGCGTATTTGAGTATACATGAATATAACGAACTTAACGGTAATTACCACACAGTTATCCGGTGAGCCATTATCCATTACATAACCCACATATCCATGCTTACATCACCTGGTATTCTTAAGTAGTTACCAATCTAAGTACTGACTAGGCTCGACGTTGGTTAACGTCGGTGATCATGCAGGAAACGGTGTTTCAATAGATGTGTCCGGAAACCCATCACTTCATCGCACATTCAAGTTTACAGCATCTGTTATTCCCAAACGGTCACCGATCTAGGTACTGACTAGTCACGACGTTGCTTAACTTCGGTTATTGTACGGGAACCGGGATTTCAGAGTAAAGTTTTCGTAAGCCAATTATATTTTAATCAGTATTAGAAAGAGAAATAATATTTATCGAACTTGAGTAGAATCTAAAATGATTTTGGTTAAATAAAATGTTTTTTTTATGATGTTCAGCAAACTGTAACACTAATTATTTTGTGTATGAGAACAATTACTTTATGATTACCATTAAAATAATAAGTCTAAATTATTTACAAACCAGACTATTATCCTCGTCATTATTATTGTTATCACAAAGTTTCTGCCGTTCTGCCCTTTCGGGCTTCATCAAATGTATATTGATCCGTGTAACCAGCAGGGACTTCTGAACTGAACTTTATATTTAATCTATAGATAAGGGTGAAACTTTTCTCATTTTACTGTCCCGTCTTGTTCTTACTTTTAGTGCTGGTAATTTATTGCTCGTCCGTTTAAACTGAGTGCAAGGCAGGTATTTGATTCACAATTACTATGTCTCTGTTTTACTAAGTGAAAGACAGGAATTAGAATCAAAATTACTATGTTACGTTTCCACTGAGTGCAAGGCAGGGATCCGATTCACAATTACTATGTTTCGGTTTCACTGAATGCAAAGCAGAGATTGAAATCAAGATAATTAAGTCGCGTTTCCACTGAATACAAGGCAGGGGATGAAATCACAATTACTATGTCCCGTTTCCACTTAATGCAATGTAGGTATTGGAATCAAAATTAATATCTCACTAAATTAACGAAACAACGTTTTAATCCATGAAACTATTGTTGCTACTACTGCCTCCTGATTGCTGATTTGTGCTGTTACTGGCTCATGTCTGCTGATTGGGGCTGCTACTGGCTCCTGTCAGGTGAATGACGCTGTTACTGGCTCCTGCCTAGCGATTGGCGGTGTTATTGACTCATGTCTAGCGACTGGCGCAGTTATTGGCTCCTGTCTGCTGATTGGCACTGCTTTTGGCTCCTGCCAAATGATCGACGCTGCTACTGA
This sequence comes from Ascarosepion bandense, assembly GCA_037127315.1. Lineage (NCBI taxonomy): Eukaryota > Metazoa > Mollusca > Cephalopoda > Sepiida > Sepiidae > Ascarosepion > Ascarosepion bandense. Next base: position 693,425 of record JBBBDQ010000506.1, on the reverse strand, counting down.
CTCCTACCTGCTGATTGGCGCTTCTACAGGCCCTTGGTGATTGTTACTGGCCTCTGCCTGTTAATTGTTACTGTTATTGGCTCCTGTCTGCTGATTGGCGCTGTTACTGGCTCCTGTCTGCTGATTGGCGCTGTTACTGGCTCCTGTCTGCTGATTGGCGCTGTTACTGGCTCCTGTCTGCTGATTGGCGCTGTTAATGGCTCTTGTCTGCTGATTGGCGCTGTTAATGGCTCCTACCAAGTGACTGACGCTGCTATTCACTCCTGTCTGCTGATTGGTGCTTCTACTGGCTCCTGCCTGGTGATTGTCTCTGTTACTGGCTCCTGCCTGTTAATTGGCACTGTTACTGTCTCCTCCTCGCTGATTGGCGTTGTTATTGGCTCCTGCATGCTGATTGGCACTGCTACTGCCTTTTGTTTGTTGATTGGCGCTGCTATTAGCTCTTCTCTACTGATTGGCGCTGCTACTCGCTACTGCCTGTTCGCTGCTGTTGAAATCTTACTGTCATATATCATTCTTATCAATTCACATATTGATTATTATATATAGATTAGGCTTATAAAACATTTCTCCGTAGCCTAACAAAAAGCATGTAGAAGCCGTATTTGTATACATTTTTCACGAGGTTGTTTTGGGAAAAAATGGCAGTAACAGGTTTGGTATAAATAAATGCAAAATCAGTTTATTGTTAAAAATATTGAATATATTTGCGCCCATCAAATATATATTTTAATTTGAAAAAAATAATAGTCGAATCTCGTCATTATGATACATTTTTTTATGTTTGTAAGTCAGCATGTTCATTACGCCCTGTCATTAATTGAGATAAATAAGTAACTATTATGTTTTGATTGCGAGAAACGACAAAAGAAAAAGATATACCAGTGCCGGGTTTTAGTGAGAAAAAATATACTTAGCAATAAGAAAGAAAGAAAGAAAGAAAAAAGAAAGAAAGAAAATAAACAAAAGGTAACATATAATGGTCTCATAAGTTTCAGATCTGCTTCAGGGAAATAGAAAATCTCTGCAAGATTTAATACTTTCATTTTTTTCCAATTTAGAAGTTTTTTTCTGCTTAAATCCATCTGCACATATAGAAACCAACCATCCGTCCTTGCATAGAATACTGCTGTCTTATATGGTCAGGCGCCCCTACTGTTCATTTCACTGTTCTCGACAGGCGTCCAAGAAGAATCTGCGATGTGATAGGTCCCGACTTGGCAGCCCGACTCCAGCCAATTTTTTAACGGCAGGATGTGGTTCGCTCTGTCTATTCTACAAATATTTTCATGGCTTCTGCTCTGAGGAACTTAAGTCACTGATACCCACACAACAAGAATTTACTCGTGCAACCAGACTGGCAACAGGGTCCCACCCAGTTACAGTTAGATCAACCAAATGCAGCCGAAATTTCTACTACGGAAGCTTCTTTTCTTGCACTTCCCGCCTGTGACACTCTTTATATACTTGCTTTTCTGACGGTTACACCCTCCATGAATTTAAATGCAATGTCAATATCCATCTTTTATCCACTTGACTCCAGTTCTTTCTACATCACCCTGTATAGCTTGTTCTATCTTGTTCGTTTCTTTTCTCTCTGCCTTAGCAACTGTCTTCACACCTGTGTTTCCATCCTTCTCTTGCCCTTTCTCTAACACCCCTGTAACTGGCCCGTCTTTCTCTTCAATCTCCTGTCTAAAGTTTTACTCTTATGTAGACCCTTGCACATCAGTAGCAACACCACCTTGCTTGGGGTAAAACGATTAAAAAAAACATTTCTACTGTTATTGCAATACTGTGTTGAAATTATCAGGTTTAAATATTTCAGGATATTACATTTCGGTAATTCATCCGCGGGAAAGTTAACGCTGTAAATTTCTTTGTTAGGAACAAGAGTTAGAAAACAGTTTCAAGTTATATTTTTTGGTTCTACGTTCCCGTCTTCAGTTTGTAATTGTAATTTCCTTGAGGAAATGCGTTTCTCCATGTAAAGAGATTTTGAGAAGATATGTTCGGTAATTCACCACCCTTCTTCAATCACAGAATGCGACTACACTAATAAAAATACGTTTGGGACTTGATCGGATGTAGCGGATGTTCAAATATCATCCTGCAAAACGCAAATAAAATAAGAGATGGAGCCAGAAAGGCGAAAAGACTAGGTGAACGCTTAGGCGTTTTCATAGAAACAGGAAGCAAGATATGTTCTCTGTCCCTGGAGCTGTTAAGTTGACAAATTGACATATTTGAAAGAAAATGGTGTTTTTTTTTTTTACTCAGAAAATATTAGTAGAGACATTTTCTCTAAAGTCTTTTCTGACACTTTCGCTGATTTTCTTTTCCATCTTAGACGTATATATATATATATATATGAGAGAGAGAGAGAGAGAGAGATAGAAAAAATCTGCACATTTCCTGAGGGTTTTGTTTATCCGTTGATCTTCAAACTTTTACTATTTTACATCGATCGTATTCACAAAAGAGAAACTCGCCATTAAATTTGCTAAAATCACTGACGTAATAAATAAGAAGCGAACAGTGATCCAATACGTCACATAAATTCCCTGAAATATGTGTAGATTTATGTTTTCAATATGAGAAAAACGCTTAATCGGGCACACAATGAATATTATTACTTCTTCGCTTCTAGATATTTTCCTTTTGAAAATTTTAACTTCTATCCATTCTTTTAGGATGGGTTTAATTTTGTAGAGTTTGTTATTTTTGCAGGAGTTAATTGCAGCCACAAATCCCACTCTACATTAAACAAAACGTTTGGATGAGAATTCCTATCAATTCTAGAAAGAATGGTAAGAACGAACTTGAGAAACATATTTTCCTGTAAGACAGTTTAACCCTCTAGGGCCATTCGTATCATATTTGATACAGTATGAAAACAAGCCTTGAAAGAAATATTTTCCTGAAAAATTTTTTAAGAGAAATATTTTATAAATTTCAAATGAAAGCAGTACTGACTGCTCAGTCAATGAATACCAAATGTTTCCTTATAGGGAAATACCAAATGTTTCCTTATAGGGAAATACTGTATCAAATATGATACGAATGGCCCTAGAGGGTTAATAGATAGATAGATAAACAGACTGAGATTAACCCTCTAGGGCCATTCGTATCATATTTGATACAGTATGAAAACAAGCCTTGAAAGAAATATTTTCCTGAAAAATTTTTTAAGAGAAATATTTTATAAATTTCAAATGAAATCAGTACTGACTGCTCAGTCGATGAATACCAAATTTTTCCTTATAGGGAAATACCAAATGTTTCCTTATAGGGAAATACTGTATCAAATATGATACGAATGGCCCTAGAGGGTTAATAGATAGATAGATAAACAGACTGAGATTAACCCTCTAGGGCCATTCGTATCATATTTGATACAGTATGAAAACAAGCCTTGAAAGAAATATTTTCCTGAAAAATTTTTTAAGAGAAATATTTTATAAATTTCAAATGAAATCAGTACTGACTGCTCAGTCAATGAATACCAAATGTTTCCTTATAGGGAAATACCAAATGTTTCCTTATAGGGAAATACTGTATCAAATATGATACGAATGGCTTTAGAGGGTTAAGAGAATGATGTTATTAATGTCAAACACGAACAACGCCGTTTGTTCGTTCTATGATGGAATAATATTTCCTGTATAGATATGGCTATTTAATCCACTTCCATAGATTGATCCAAAAATGTGCCAATTCACGATGAAAAATCTTATATGCATTTTTACACGTTCATTTACTTAATGTCAAAGTTTATATTTACACTATTTACTTATTAGAAAATATCATCTGAATTAATTGGAGCGTAAAATGGCCGAAAATTTATGAATATTTAATGAAGACTAGAAACAACAGTCTGATCAACGCAAATAGTGTAATTAGTAACACGTCCTCATCTCAGAACTTTAGACAGATATCAAAGATTCAATCAGTCTGTAAAGTGCCATACATGATACAAGATTTGGCGATCATGTCTCGAAAGAAAAATGACTGACAGAGGAGATGATTTTTCTGCATTTGGTTGTCATAATTTTCTACAGTTGACTGATTGCCAACAAAGGCTATAGAACTCAATCTGTTCTGCTATTTAATCCATAGCTGGAGAGAGAAAAGATAGATTAATACCTTTTTCAATGATATATACGGAGAGATGAATGCAACGAACACGACTGGAATTCAAACTCGGCTCTCTAATTTCTTGTTCCAAGTCGATATAGACTGTAATACAACGCACACCCAAGATTATGTCAATTGAATATGTGATCAAAATATGACATAAATATGCATTGATTATTAATATGGGCCGATTGTCCTCAGCTTTATTTCTGTATCAGTTGTGTATGTTGGCATTCTTCAGTTGCCAGCCGATTCAATTTACTTTTAATTAATTTCTAGCTAAACACGTAGTTTGTACTCCTCAGCCTAGTGATTCATTTCTAAATTACTATGCCGAAAAATATACAAACCAAAACTTTAATCCTCTGGGATGAAAAAGACCGGAGTTCAGAGTGGTCGAAACATTGATGATAGATTAATCGAAATAAAGAAAAATAAGATGTGATTCAAGAAATAAGGAGAAATTACATGTTTTAATTTTGCAGTATCATAGTTGCGACGTCAGCAATGTAATTTTATTAATAACTATATAAGGCTGTAGAATATAGTTTGCCCTAAACTTTTCCGATAGTTGTGAAGAGAAAAGTCGGATTCATGCCTTTTCCCAAGATGTAAGCACGTAAGTAAACGCAATGAACGCGGTGCTAAAATACCTATTTTATCACAATTATTGGCATATTTGTATAAAGAGTCATTATTAATTTTGTATTTCATCTTAATGTAACTGTCAATAAATATTTTCAAAACATTGCTCTGATATTAATTATTACAGATTTTATTAGAGGCCGAAGTTTTTTGACCGAGTATTTTCTGGTTTTCACTTGATGTTGGGTGTTTAGCTGATATTTTATTTGCTTTGATATGTTCTTCAAAATATGATAATAATAGTGAATATTTATTCTTTATTTTTCATAATAAAGAAAATGTTATGAAATAAGCCGTAACTAACGTATACAGAATTATCTTTGGATGGTAATATTCACCGGGAACTAAAAACAGACACAATGATTTGTTCCTGGTGCAAAGACAACAATAAACTGATAATCTAAACTTATTTATAAATAGAACTTTGTGTGTGTGTGTGTGTGTACCCGTTACCTATAGACTCCGAATCGGCTGAACCGATTTTCTTGAAAATTGACACAGTTGTACTATAAGCGTCTACGAGTGTTCTTAGCTAGGTTTTGTGTCGAGGTACCCCCGAAAATATCGAAAATCGTGTTATAGAAGGAGTAACCCGATTTTAGTCAAATTTGATACACTCATAGACAAAGACATAAGAAACCATATTCATAAGTTTCAAGGTTGCAGTTGTTACAATAGTGCAGAAAATCGATAATATATATATATATAAGGCAATATGTTTGTGTGTGTGTCTGTTTATCTGCCTGTATGTCTTTATTTTTTCCAGCCTTTTTGTTTTAGTTTTTGCTTCGGGTTTGGCTCTAAGTAGATGTAATTGTAGTTCTTCGTCTCAGCCATGATACCATTTACTCAGAGGACTTATTTAACCTTTCAAATTCAGTTGACGACGGAAAAAACTTATTTGATATCGATACCAAGAAATCAAAATTTGACTTACATCCATTCATTTTTATTTCAGTCTACGGTTTCGCTTAAACTGGAAACAGCTATTGCTTTTTAGTCTTTCGTGCCAATGTACAAAGTGTCTGAACACCAGGACCATAGATTAGTTTTAAAGCTTTCATTACACCTGAGCAACGCCAGGCTATACTGCTAGTATGCTATTAGATAGAAATGTGTCAGGTGAAGACTATGTTTGTATTTGTGATTGTAAAGCAGGTAGGAAGAAAAATAAATGTGTTATTGACATGATTTTAGTAATCTTTCTACTCAAAATAATGTAACAGTTGATTTAGAAGTTTGTTTTCTTTCTATTTTCACGCCTCAGGGAGGCTTAATTTTTAAGTTTTTTTTTAATTTTCTTTAATTTTTTTGCCAAAAAATTGTACCTACGAAAATAACTATTTTCTATTTTCACGCCTCAGGGAGGCTTAATTTTTAAGTTTTTTTTTAATTTTCTTTAATTTTTTTGCCAAAAAATTGTACCTACGAAAATAACTATCTTTGTACAGACACGTAGGTGAATAAATATTTAGTTTGAATCACCGAAATCTTGTATGAAATGAATCAACCCATTTTATTAACAAAACATAACAAGATTGGGAGGAAATGTTATGCTTTATGGTATGCATCTATTAAAAATTTAGTATTCAAGTTTTGACATTAACCTATAGATCTACAAAAACTACGAAACCATGATAAATCACTTTATACATACAGACACACACACACACATATATATATATATATATATATATATATATATATATATATCCGAGTGAGTATAGAACGAGGAGGGAAAAGAAAAAAAAAATTCCCGTCCAAAATATTAATTTAAAACAGTGCTTGATATGTGATGTATAAAACTGTGAATATTTATTATAAATTATGTTTTAGAACATGTACATAATTTCTTCTATTCTACCTATTTCTAGGTAGAAGAAATTATGTACATGTCCTAAAACTTAATTTATAATATCTATCTATCTGTATATATATATATATATATATATATATATAAACATAATTAAATTTGTTTTTTATTTAAATTAATATAGTTTACATTACGACACGGAAATTTTCATGTTTCGAGATTTTTACCTCGTCATCACGCAATGTCAGATCATTGTTGTGAAAATGATGACGAGGTGAAAATCTCGAAACATAGACATTTCCGTGTCACGATGTAAAGTATATTAATTTTAAATAAAAAAACAAATTTAATTATATTATACTCTACAATTTTTCTCGTACTGAGCACTTTTATAAAAACAAAGAAATGCCGAAGATGTCGAAATTGCGAATCTGGATTTATATATATATATATATATATATATATATATATATATATATATATATAATAGATAACCTAAAGAGCCAACACACCTATCTAGGTTTCACCTAAACCGGATGTTCAGGGAAGGTTGGTCAGCCTTCCCTAAAGATCCGGTTAGGTGAACCTAGGTAGGTTTTTTGGCTCTTTAAGTTATCTATTTTTTCTGCTCTGCTTATGTATTGAGAGCTTTTTTGTTATAGATTACTCGTCTCTGTTTTTTTTTCTCTGGGCTACGTACTTTGTCTGAAGTTCACGTTCTTAGCTCTTTCTTTTTTTTACATCCATTTTTTCCTTCCGTGTATATACTCGGAGGGGTTTTCGAAACGAGTATAGTGATAAGTTTACATTTATATATATATATATATATATATATATATATATATATATATATATGGAATAAAATTTACTACTAGGTAAGTAATTTCCATTTTTATGAACCAATTTTAATGGCGAATGAATCATTTTAATTAATAATGACAAGTGGTTGTTAAGAATAAATCTAGAGTACATTAACGTCCCTTATATGTTGTCCTGCAGTAGCTGAGTCAGTGAAGTGCCATACGTGATACACGCTTTGCTAATCATGTCTTGAAAGAGACATGACTGACTGGGCAGAAGATTATCCCGCAGTAGGTTGCCATTGCTTTCTGCGGTAGATTGGTTGCCGACCAAGGCTATAGAACCCAATCTGTCCTGTTATTTGACTTATAGCTAGAGGGGGGGAAAAGATGTATTATATTGTTAAGTAGTAATTAGTGAGGGATCAGTTTATTACTTCATAACAATATAAAACTGAACTCCCACTTTATGTCCAGTAGAAACCTCAATCATGATTTCCACTATTCAGTCAGCCAGTTAAGTGCCATACGTGATACACGCTTGGGCGATCATGTCTCGAAAGAGACATGACTGACTGGGCAGAAAATTATCTCGCAGTAGGTTGCCATTGCTTTCTGCGGTAGACTGGTTGCCAGCCAAGGCTATAGAAACCAATCTGTCCTGTTACTTAATCCATAACTGGAAGGAAGAGACGGATTAATACCTTTCCCAAAGCTATTTGCGCGTAAGTGAATACGATGGATTCAACTGGAATTCGAACTCGGTTCCCCGATTTCTCGTTCCGAGCCGATATCCACTGGACCACAACGCACATCCCGCAGTAGCTGAGTACACATAGGATTAAAAGGATATATTTTTCTTCTACATGGCAGCGATTACACCAAATAAGTTTTTGGAACTCTTTGACTTTTCTACCCTACCGGACATAATAACCAGGACTTGCAGTAACTAATTTTTACCTTTATCGATCGTGGCATTAACAAAGGTAGATTCAGAATACTTCAAAAATATTTTCTTATCAGAAGCCGCGAAATCTTTACTCAAATGTCATCGCATAGATGGCAGATAAGTGTCAATACTCCACTGAAAATTATGGAGAATATATTCTTCTTCATGTGTCGTGTCATTTCAGGACGTAGATGATCTTGGATTTCTACTTACTCCTCTCCCTTGTGGCTCTTAATATTTTACTATTGGTATCTTTCCCATGCCCCGTTCCGTCATCCACATGTCCAATCACATCAAGTAGGTCTCGCACTGGATCGAATGTCTCTCTTTCTCTTAATCATTCTCTTGAGTATCAGGTTCTCAAAGGCCTCCCTCCTCATTACGTATCCCAGAAACCTCAATTGTTTTTTCCTGATGCAAATTATAAGCTTCATTTTGTTTTCATTCTCTCCAAAATTTTCTCGTTTTTCACCTGTTCTTTCCATGGTATCCTCAGCATAGAACCATATTTCCGTTGCTTCGAGTCTCTTCTTTATCTTTGATGGGATTGTCCAGCATTCGCAGCCATACAGAAGGACATATATCACATAACAATGCAGTACTCTTTTCTTTATCTACAACGAAATCTTCCTATCTCTCAATACCCTGCTTAGCCTTTGAAATGCTTTTTGACCATGCCAATATGCCTTCGGATCTCAGTGTAGCACTTTCCATCCATTGTTAGAATGCTTCCCAGATATTTAAAACTCTGTACCTTTTTGATTTTAGTGTCTCCGACGTGTAGTTGGAATTTTGAGAACATCTTTATGCCTTGCATTCGGTTTTCTTGAATTTTATGTATAGACCTTTCTCTTCATTTTTACTTTTACCTTCTGTAGGAAGTCATGTAGTTTCCTTTCCGTGTCTGCTATCAGCACTGTGTCATCTGTGTATTTTATATTGTTCACATTATTGCGGCCAATGACGAATTCTGGAAGAATTTTTAAATCTCTCAAATTGAATAAAATGTTATTCTACTTTGTTTTGAAAAAAACTGTGTTAAATAAAACGGACATAATTTATGATTCTAAGCACCAGTCACTGACGCTATTAGTATGCGAAAAGGCCAGAGATACAGTTTTCTGATTGCTAATTAGAATTTAATTTTTAATTTGAATTTTTGAAGTTAGTTTGTAGAGCGAAAATAAAAATACAGTAGAATGGAAGCGGATAGAATCGTGCCGTCTAGAGCGCTGAAGGAAGAAGGACTAAGAAAGTTTTGTAATTTGCTTGATCCATTGTGTATATTAGGATTATGGTTAGGTTTGGAAAGCTTTCACAGTGCGTTTAGGTGGAAGATGAAAAAGTTGTTGGGTATTACCTATTTATTATAAATTAATATTTCAAGATCAAAATCTCATCTTCAGAATAGTAGAAGAGCTTGTGTTCGAGTCCGAGTCTTTCAACGAATGGTCATTCCTGGCTGCTGCTGTGGTTAATTGTAGTGTGTGTGTGTGTGTGTTAGAGCATGTATGTGTGTTTGTGTTTTTGGTATATATATATATATATATATATATATAAAAAACACAAACACACATATATATATATATATATATACCAAAAACACAAACACACATACATGCTCTAACACACACACACACACACACACACACACACACTACAATTAACCACAGCAGCAGCCAGGAATGACCATTCGTTGAAAGACACGGACTCGAACACAAGCTCTTCTACTATTCTGAAGATGAGATTTTGATCTTGAAATATTAATTTATAATAAATAGGTAATACCCAACAACTTTTTCATCTTACACCTAAACGCACTGTGACAGCTTTCAAAACCTAACCATAATCCTAATATACACAATGGATCAAGCAAATTACAAAAATAATATATATATATATATGTGTGTGTGTGTGTGTGTGTGTGTGTGTGGTTGATTGATAGTTAGGATCTTTTTTGGTTTGATGGAATCAGTCTGCTTTAATATGTGGTTTATCTCAGAATGTGTTAACCTGACCGTTAGTTTGACTTTTGCGAAAGTGAAAGAGGGCTTTTTATCACTAGTGGGTCATGTGTGTGTCTGTCTGATAGTGTTTAAATTTTGATCATTATATTCGTTTTAAACACTGATTAATCATACAAGAAAAACGTGTCACTTTCTCAAACATTAAGGTTATCCTTATTTGGTTCTTCGTATTTACTCGTTGTTGGCATCAGTCTCTTGGAAAAGCATTGAAGTTCCATGCTCTATAGTTATAATATCATATTGCCAAAAAAGTCTAATATGAAATGAAGACAAGGCCACTAATGCTGCATGCACAGATTTGTCCAAATAACTTTGAAGCGGTGTAACCCTCGCGTTTGTGTAACTATTTCTATGTTGCATCGTTTCTCATTGATGAACTAAGGTGGTCTCATTTGCCAACCGTCTACAGCGGATTGACAGGTAGCAGGTTTGATAATTATATGAAATAAAACCATGTCAACCAAAATCTTTAAATCGAACTTGTGGTTAGCCAGTTTTCCATTTTGCTTTGAAAGTTATAGAACGGGTCATTTGTAATTCTTTTGACAGCCTTCTTCCAGCCATCACCAAACCAACGTAGATATCACTACCTCCGAAAAGATTACATACCCAAAAGCATTATTCTTACATGTAAAAAGATTTGGGGGATTTTTCACCCCATATTATAAACAGTATTTTTCTCATGAAGAAATAATTCAATTTCCTCTCTGGTTATGTATATGCAATAGTGAGCATATGATATCCACTAACTTGACTTCAAAGTAACACACGGAGAAATGAATGGTAGTAAGAATATTGTATGACCCAAAGAGGAAAGTGCGTACTTTGAAAATCAGGTTCTAATTTGTTTTTTGTTTTTTTCGGGAAACTGAATGCTGTTTTCTGGCACCACTGAAAAATAATCAACTCTCGTAGCCTTTAGGTAGGCTTATTTTCTTCTGCTCGTAATGGAAAAATGTTCATATGCCCGCCTGAAATCAATTTTCTTTCTAATTCTTTTTCATTGTTTGTGAGTAAATCCGTTAAAAGCCGCCCTTTCGTTCGTTATAAAAGTCGTTGGAGATTCCATTTCACTTGCTGCAGATTTATGCAGATAGGCAAGAATGAACAATGATTGTCTGCAGAATGGGTGCCTTGTCAAATCGAATTAATCAATCAGTGCTTAAAACGATAAACGAATGAAGAATATTTTAAATTTTCTTCTTCATAGTTTTCCTTCAAACCAGAATTTTTCTTCACTTTCTCCTTTACTTGTATCATTTCCTTCAGTGCTAACATAACAGATTTTTTCACGTTGTTATCTTGAACAACATTACCGTCGACATAATCAGGATATGCTCTCTTTCGTCGTTTGTTATTGGCGTCTTTTCTCTAACCGATTATTCTGATTTCTTCTTACTAGTATTTTATCCAAGAAATATATTGTTTAAACTCAGATTGAGAGAAAACGTTAAAAAAAAAGCAAAAAAAAAAAAGAAGATTACCATTTGGCAGAGAATGCTTAACAATGTCTTCACAAATGTAGAAGAGATTTTGATAAAAAAAATGTAGTTTTACAGAAGAAAATTGAGAATACTATTTACATAATATTAGAGAGATCTGAAGGCTTATTGACATGGCCAAGAATGCATTTCAGAAACTAAGTAGAGAATTGAAAGACAGTAAACAAAGAAAAGAGTACTGGATTGTTATGTGATGTCTGTTTTTTAATATAGCAGCGAATGTTGGAAAATCTCATGAAGAAAGACTCGAGGCAACCGAAATGTGGTTCTACAGAAGGATACTGAGATGATTTGGATAGAAAATTTGAGCAACAATAAGATTTAGGAGAGGATAGACACGAGAAGGAAAAGTTGTTGGTTGATTGTTTTGTTTTTATGGCATATCAACCTCGGCGGGTCATTTATTGTCAACTAAATTTTTGTTTATTTATTGCTTGTAATAACTTTTTCTTTCAACAATTTATTGTTGTTATTTATATAACTTTTGTGTCTAGGAATACATTTTCTTTTTGAGTATCAAGATTCACTGGGATTTGTTTTTAAGGGCAGGGTCCCCAAGGCTTACTCTTGTTAACTGGAGGGAAGGGACGGATTAATACCTTTCCTAAGGTTACCAGTGCTTAAGTGAATGCAGGGTATTCAACTGGAATTCGAACTCGGCTCACAGATTTCTCTTTCCGAGGCGATATCCACTGCACTACAACGCACATCCGTCACTAAACGTTTACAGCACCTGGTATTCCCAAGCAGTCACCCATCTAAGTACTGACCAGGCTCAACGTTGCTTAACTTCGGTGATCGAGCGAGAACCGGTGTATTAAATGTGATATGGCCGTAAGCCGAGAAGGAAAAAAACGGTTGAAGTTGTTGGGAGATGGAATGACGGAGAAGGGCTTTGAGAACCTGATGCTCATGGGACTGAAAGAAGCGAAGAGAGACCAGGGAAAACAACCCATGATATACTTGACTGACGGGGATTGAATGGAAAAACAAAAGAAGGAGTATTAATAGCGACAAGGGATAGAGAGTTGTGGAAGGCAATTATCGCCTACGTCCTGAAGGGGCACTGAACATAGAAAAAGAAGAATTATTTTTCAGGAAATTAAGAACTGCAATAAAAGTTATATTTCCAACCAAAATGATGGATTTACATTTTCTATTTTTTTTTTTTTTTTTTTTTTTTTGTGCTGGATGTGCGTAGTGGTGCAGTGAATTTTTTTTGGTGCAGGATGTGCGTAGTGATTCAATGAATATCGACTCGGAACGAGAAATCGGAGAGCCGGGTTCAAATTCTAGTTAAATATATTGCATTCACTTACGCGCAAATACACTTGGAAAAGTTATTAATCCGTCTATTCCCTCCAACTATGGGTCAAATAACAGAACAGATTGGGTTCTATAGCCTTGGTTGGCAACCAGTCTACCGCAGAAAGCAATGGCAACTTACTGCGGGAAATGTTCTGAACAGTCAGTCATGTATCTTTGCAGACATGATCGCCTAAGCGTGTATCACGTATAACACTTAACTGACTGGTAGTTTCTTTTTTTTTTTTTGCAAAAGTTTTACAGTACTCAAAATCGGCTTAAGATAGACAGTTACTGAAGAAGTTTTTTGCTATGAGTGTAAGCAGAAGTAGAAAAAAATTATGATAAGGAGAACAGATGACCCTTGACTTGAAAAGATTAAAATAGCACTAATAGCTATGAATGCACGTGGGTGTTTATTCTGCTAAGTCACAATTCTCGTGGAAAAAAAAAACAATCTGACAAGAACTTTCTCCTTACAACTGGAATATATAATGTCTTCCGTCATGATCGTGCCATCTACATACCTATTGTCAGTATGTTTATGTTCACCAAAAATAAATCCAGGTAAAACTTTTAATTTTAGTCTTAGTTATTTGAAGAAAAGGGTTAAAAATACAAATCTACCACAAGGATTTTCTCATCAAGATAATTGGTTCAATAAAAATCTTCCTAAAAACGTTAGCAAATGGCAAAAAATGGAATATCTGCTTTGATAAAATTTATATCCCACAATCTTTTTCATACAGAGTGGCGCTTTGCAGTCTTCCTACCCAATATATTAAATAAAAAATGGTACTAATGCTTGCTAATTCATATAATTTCCCACAATAATTTTCTCATATAGATGATTAGCGCTACACATTCTTGATACTAATTAGAAAATTGGAATAAAAATGAATGATCTACTTGATAAGACATACAATTTTTCACAAAGAGATTCAAAAACATGTAAAATATTAAATTTAAGGCAAATTAAGTTTTACAATTATATGAACGACGCTATACACTCTTCCTACTCTACTGTTCACTCGTACTTTATCTTCTACTTGACTAAATTACGTTTATTAAACATAAACATATTCATACCTATCTATATGGAAAATCCCTAAATTAGCAATCTGAGATTGAATTGTAAATATAAAAAGAAGCCTCGGGCAGGTTTCTTTCATTGTATATCAACCGGTACAAAGATAAACTTGATTACTGACGTCATAACTAATTAGATGGATTTAAAAAAAAATTCTTATATCCGTTCCATACAAGAAAAGAACGTATTGAGCTATGCGTAAAGGCAAAGATATGAGCCAAAGAAATGCTTACACGAAAGCCGGTATTGAATGGCTGAAAATATATGTTCTTGGATTCGACTAGAACTTTCTCGGTTAATTGAATAAATATGTTTCATTTTAAGTTGGTCGGACTTGAGAATTTGGAAGTAGAAGCTTCTTTCGTTGTGTCGTCGGCGGAAAAAGGTGTACATAAAAATGGAAATATCTCTTGTTGCAAAATCGTCACATGCATATTCATCGAGAATTATTCATTTATTAGGGGAGAATTTCTTTAAAAAGAATACTTAGAGGTTTGTATTAACTTGATTCAATGCAAAATCATTTTCCATTATTATTCTTTATAGAATGTTAAGGCGTTTTACGATGTAAGAGGTTGCTTTGTCACAATGAAACGTAGGAAGAGAAATTAGTGGAGTTGTCCATTAGGCACTTCAACCAGAAATAAGAAAAAATTTCAAACATTTACTTTTGGTAAACTAGATTACGAATATAAAACAAATATTTCCTAATAGTTAATATGGGTGTATGTTTGTATTCAAAATTCAGGGAAATTGTATTCCTCTACGGAACTCCAAACAAAATAAACTAACAGTGACAAGCTGTACAATGCAATTCTACAACTCGAAGTAAAATTTAAATATCAGAATTTAAAGTCTTTTAGAATTTTGAAAATAGACATATATATATATATATATATATGACTATTTTCAAAATTGAAAAAGATTTTAAATATATATATACTAGCAGTATAGTCCGGCGTTGCTCGTGTGTAATGAAAGCTTTAAAACTAATCCATGGTTCTGGGGCTTAGACTCTTTGGACGTTGGCACGAAAGACTAAAAAGCAATAGTTGTTTCAACTTAAAGCGAAACCGTAGACTGAAAGAAAAATGAATGGATGTAAGTCAAATTTTGATCGATATCAAATAAGTTTTTTTCGTCGTAAACTGAATTTTGAAGGCTAAATAAGTCCTCCGAGTAAATGATATCATGGCTGAGACTAAGAATTACAATTATACATATTTAGAGCCAAACCAGAAGCAAAAACTTAAATAAAAGGACTGAAAAATACAGATACACAAACATCTTACTTTATATATATATATATATATATATAATCGATTTTCTGCACTATTGTAAGAACTGCAACCTTGAAACTTCTGAATATCGTTTCTTATATCTTTGTCT
Source organism: Ascarosepion bandense (assembly GCA_037127315.1). Taxonomy (NCBI): domain Eukaryota; kingdom Metazoa; phylum Mollusca; class Cephalopoda; order Sepiida; family Sepiidae; genus Ascarosepion; species Ascarosepion bandense. The sequence continues at coordinate 677,768 of JBBBDQ010000506.1, read as the reverse complement.
ATGAGTGTATTAAATTTGATTAAAATCGGTCCACTTTTTCTATAACCCGATTTTTTCGATTATCGTTTTTTGATATTTATTGGGTGTACCTCGACACAAACCTAGCTACGAACACTCACAGACGCTTATAGTACAACTGTGTAAATTTTCAAGAAAATCGGTTCAGCCGTTTCGGAGTCTATAGGTAACGGATACACACACACACAGACAGAGTTTCATTTATGAATAAGCTTATATATATATATATATATATATATATATATATATATATATATATATACACAATTGTTCTAACAAAATACGGAAAGTGCGACACAGATCTGAAGGAGAAATGGCATGGCGAAGGAAGCATTCCAGAAGTTGAGTAAAGTATTAAGAAACAGGACAATTTCGCTAGAAACAAAGAAGAGAGTACTGGATTGCTATGTGATGTCAGTTCTTCAATATGGCAGCGTATGCGGGACAATCTCATCAAAGATAAAGGAAAACTTGAAGCAACTGAAATGTGGTTCTACAGAAGGATGCTGCGAATATCATGGATCGAGCATGTGAGCAACGATGAGGTTTTGGAAAGAATGGAAACGAAAAAGAAATTAATACTGAGCATCAGGAAGAGACAGCTAAAGTTTCATGGACATGCAATGAGGAAGAAGGGTTTGGAGAACCTGATACTAACAGGCTAGATAGAAGGAAAACGAGACAGGGATAACATATTTAAAGAACCTAATGAGGTGAATGACTAAACGAGGGTTGCATAGAGTAACAACATAAAGTGTGCTAAGAGCCACCATGGATAAGAAGACGTGGAAAGACATGATCGCCTACGTCCTGAAAGGAAAGGGCACATAGAAGAATATATATATATATATATATATATATATATATATATATACACCGGTTTAATTGAAAATGATACACAAGTTATTATCATTATTTTTTACAAAGTTTTTCATGTGTTTTTATGATTTATTTCTTTTCACAACTCAAAATATATAGAAATTGATCAAAAGTTTTGTTTTTTCAATCACTTTCAGTTATACTTTTAGCAATTATCAAGGGTGAATTTTATTTTACGCATAACTAAATGTATGTTGAATTTATGTATGTAGAGTCATGTGTGTGGATTAGATTCGGAACCCGGTCAGCTCTTTGTTGTCGTTTTCACAATTGAGTGTAGGATTTTTTATTTTTGGGTTCTGAAAAGAAACAAAAAAAACAAGAACATAAAAAAAAACGTTGTCGGTCATATAAAAGGTATAAAAATACCTTGTCTGTCATTTTCATAAAAGAGAAATTTTGAGCCAAAGTCACTATATATATTGTTTATTTGGGCAACAATCCCTTTTTATACAGGTTACATGAAAATTGACAAGGTATTATCATTAACGTTTTTTATATAATCTTTCATGTGTTTGTCTAATTTTTGCTTTTCGGAAGTCAAATTAAGAATTGTTCAAAGCTTTTGTACTTTCGAGCGCTTTTGGCTATACTTTTAGTCATTATCAAGAATATTTTTTGTTTTACTCGTTAATAAATATGTGTAAAACAAAATTAATTAATTCTAAATGTATAGCCGAAGGTTCTCTAAAGTAAGAACGTTTGAATAATTCTTATATAATTTCAGTTCCGAAAATAATTATACGAACACATTAGAAATTTTATATAATGATAATAACTTTGTCTATCATTTTTAATGAAACACACACACACACACACACACACACATATATAGTCATCCGCAGACAGATCTGCTTCGCTGTATCACAGCTCATCAGTACGGTTAGATAGCCGATTGCTTTTTACCCAGGATTGAAAACCGACTAAACTGGCGTCAGTCGGCGATTCTACCTCTGATACACTATCATCAATGAAGTGTTGTAAGTTTAAAAATTAATGCAGTTCGCCCATAATTAGGAATGTATTGACTTTATCACTTTATATGATGACGATATTATAATTGTTTTGAAATATATTTTTTTAGAAAACTGTTAAAGATATTTCGAGGGGTTTTAGAAAACTAATACAAAATACTACACCAGACTTTATTCCAACTGGAAAATGATGAATTAATAAAAAAAAAAACTATCCAGACTTCAGATATCTTCTTGGGGAAGAAGTTTTAGAGAATCGCACCCTAAGCAATTTGTCAGACAGTTAAGTACCATACGTGATACATGCTTGGGTGGTTATGTCACAAAAGAGACATTACTGACTCTTCAGAGGATTTTCTTGCAAAATGTTGCCATTACTTTCTACGGTTGACTGATTGCCAAACAAGGCTATATAATACAATCTGTTCTGTTATTTAACCCATGAATGGAGGAAATATTTCTTTTCGAGCCGACATCTACACCACAACGCACATCCTAAATAGTTATAATAATATTCTAACAAACAAACTCGAAACTGCCTCAAATGAATTTTTAAAAATCCAATATCAATAAGACGTCCCGATAAAGACATATATATATATATATATATATATATATATATATATATATATATATATATATTGGCAAAATAACTCAACACATATTTAGATAGTTATAAATCAGGATTTATTTTCATAGTGTCTCTTTAGTCCGTTGAAAAATTCATATATTCACTCATTATATCTTTTACAAAACGTATTTAACAAAGAAAGTAAAGCTTCTATTATTTAAACCAAAATTAAATTGAAAATATATGCATCAGATCACACAAAAATAGTCTCAAATGTTCAACATTACAAAAACAGTTAATTTTCACCCGATTTAAATATAGAGAAATCAATAAAATAAAGTACAAACTATAAATTTTAAAATAAAGTAAGAAAATCTTCAAATAATTTAAGGATAAAATATTAAATTAAAATAAATTAACTAAAACGTAATATATATTAATAAATATATTGATAATAATAATAAATTAGAAAATTTAATAATGAAATAAACAATAATTATAATAAAAATAACACTAAATAATAATAACAGCAACAATGTTAAAAATGATAACAAATAAAAACATAATAGGTAATTAAATGAAAAAAAATCAAAATTTAGTAAAAAATATAAATTAAAAAAATAAAATAAAAATTATATGAATAAAATCTATCAAGCTGTCTATCTTGATAATATATATATTATCTGGATAAAATATTTTGAATTATCCTCTCCGTCTTTACGGGTCTGCCATTCTGTTCTCTCTCTCTCTCTCTATATATATATATATACATATATATATATATATATATATATATATATATATATAAACAAGATTATAATTATACTCGTGTCGAAAAACCTTCCTCAAAAACTATCGAAAGAAAGAAAAAGGTTTTAAAAAAAGAAAGAGCTTAGTACATGAACGTCAGCCGAAAGCGTTCGGACCGAGAAAAACACGAAGCCCAAAGAAAAAACCCCGATGCAAGTAATCATCTCACAGAAAGTGTTCAATACAGAGGTAAAGCAAAATAAATAGATAACACCTAATGAGCCAGACGAACCTACCTAGATTTTATTTAAACGGATGGTCAGGAAAAGCTGGCTAAATAGGAGACGAAAAAACGACATATAAAGGGAAAGTAAAACAACCCACGTGACCATGAAAGAAGATAGCAAACACAAGGGGGAAGCGTAATATAATCATACTAGTAGCTTCAATAACGAAAAATCTAAAAACCAAGAAACAGATGAAAGTCTGAAGGGGCAAGGTCTGGGCTGTAAGGGGAATGAGGGAGCAGTTCCCAGCCCAGCTCTTTGATGGTATGCACCGTTTGGGCTGCTGTGTGAGCTGACCTTCGAGTAGGCAAGTTCATCATGGACAATTTTGTGTGCTGTCCCAAATGATAGACTCAGTCCTAGCAATGTTATCCACTGTCATCCTTCTGTCAGACTGAATGAGGTCATTGACTGATTCGATCACCTCAGGAGACATCACTTCTGTAGGCCTCCCAGGCCTGTCTTCATCCTCAACACTGCTCCGTCCTTCTTTAAACAATTTAGCTCACTTGTAAACATTGTTTTGGCTGAAACATGTGGCACTATACACGGTCAACATTCTCCTATGAATTTCAACTGGTTTGCACCCTTCAGCAACCAAAATCTTGATAACTGACCTCTGTTCAATCTTGGAGCATGATTCTTGGTTGGCTATCTTTGTTCATCTTCCAAACTCTCAAAGTTTTGTTTTTTTTTTGTTTTTTTTCAATCTGCAAAAAAAATTAAATCCCTTTGAAAAAGAAGTAAAGGAATTTTTTTTGTTAAAATGTAAGCTTCTGTCTGTATTAAAATCTTTATACCGAAAAATTCACCTTATTTATTGAATGACACTCGGATATGTGTATGTGTTTTATATATGCGTGTGCACACATGAATAAATGTGCTATAACATTTTATTTGCTGGACTGTACAATATAATAGGATCAGTTATGCACCTTCTGTGGGTAAAGATCACTGTTACACAACTCACTCTGCTAGAAATTTAGAAACGACATGCAGTACTATTTGGATTTCAAGCCAGAAGTCTCATTACTTGTGTGTTAATCTAAGGAGAGTGCAGATGATTCAGAAAGAGCTGGATGTGTGTTATTCTGATTCCAAAGGGGTTCGGAATGATGATTAATGATGGCAACGTTATATCTTCATTCATCGTTCAACATGGCCTCAAACTGAACACAAAGGCCTACATTAAGTGCTTTGGGGAGGTAGTGCTCTCCTGGATCAAAAGTGTAGCTACTATAAGACCTTATGTCTAGCAATAGGCTAACCAGCAGGATAAACTTGTCGTGGCTATCAGACAATTTAAACGACTGCACCACCGCTTCCTTCTTTGAATATTATGTGTGTGGCACGGTTAAGCAAGAGAATAGCAAAACTCCGTGCACCACAATGATAAACTGAAGGCAAAAGAATATGTCAGCATTCACCAACTTAAAAAGGGAGACAGTTCAAAAGAGATGCACTTGTCTGGCGGCTGTGGTTTAAGCCAATGGTGAATGTTATTGGACAACTGAAGTTCCTGGGACATGCAATGACGAAGGAGAGCCTGGAGAACCTGATACTGACTGGACAGATAGAAGGAAGGAGAGACAGAGGAAGGCAGCGGATAACATATTTGCAGGGTCTGATCAGGTGGATGACGGAACGGGGGTAGCCAGGAGCAACAGGAGCAAACATACTAAGAGTCACAAGGGATAGGGAGACGTGGAGATCCATGATCGCCTACGTCCTGAAGGGACAGGGCACATAGAAGAAGAAGAAGAATGTTATTGAATAAATTTACTCTTTAGTATTTCGAGATATTTTGTTTTTATTTTAGAAAATATATCTTTTAAAATGAGATGCCAGTGTTATTTTTATTTCTGCGTAATTTAAAATTCAATTTCCGCATCACTTCATATTTATAAGAATGGTATATTTTCCTCATCAAATTTCTGATCTGATGTGTGTGGACATCCCGCTCAAATGTACTAATTCGATTTCCTAACGCTTTTGATTTTTTTATGACAACAGATTTTAAAGAAAGGTGATATGTTTTAAGAACCTACAAGTAAATTTACAAGACATGAAGAAATCAGTGCACATTCAATACATTTTTGTATTAGAAATTAATTAAACATTATTTTGTAAATGAAAAATATAGACAAAATTGCAATGATTAATTAATTAATTAATGAAATATGTGGTTCCTTTTTTTAAAGAATTCTTTGTTTTGTATTCATCTAATACTTTATTAAAATTCCTCTAAGTATTTTCTCTGAAATGTTTTTGTATATTTCGTAATCAATTACATCCATTCACAAAAAATACGTTTTTCAGAATATGTAGGTTTAGAGGTAAAACACACAACCTAGATGATTTTCTGATTTGTCAATCAATTACATAAATTAGTTTGTTATATAAAGAGAAGGTAAGAGAATGAGATAACAAAAAAAGCAGTACTGGTTAAACCAGTAGACGGTTATTAAAAAAGGGCTCAATGCACAATCAAAAGAACGAAATATATATTCATCAGGCAGACTTATGAGACAGATGTCATTGAAACATAGGTAGTAAGAGTTTAACATGTCTTTTTTTAACACACACACACATATCCAGGTGAAAATAAAGTAAAAACTTATCCAACATTTGGATATTTTTGTTATTGTGCTGGTTCTAAGCATTCAGCTCGCACGATCCATCTTGAAAGAGATCACAAGAACGTTAACATAAAGATATCCACCATCAAAGATAATATGATCTTGTGTTGGCATAAAACATTGCTACGCGATGATAACAGTCAACGAATAGCAGACGCAGTTTGTAAATTAGTACTGCGGCTCTATGATGTAAATCCCTAAATAAAACCTTCAGATATTGGAGTCCATCTACATTAAATCAAAGCAACCCACGCTTAATAATATCACATTTTAATCCAGTTACAACACATTACATATGGTTCTGTTAACATTTAGGTATCTCACGCGGTGGATATACATACATATACAATTTTAACAAATAAAAGTGAAATATATATAAGGTATGTGCTTATATATCTTTTAAGCTCATGCTTATTATATATATATATATATATATATATATATATATATTAAATCAGATACTTTAATCCAAGTGAAAAAAGCAGGAAGGTAAATTCCAAAAACCCGATCCTAATTAATATTAAAAATTTTATTTTAATATTAAAAAATGATACAGGAAGAGAGCTCCATGTAAATAAATATTACAGAGCAAATATATATATATATATATATATATATATGAATCAGATACTACAATGATATGATTGCTGAATGTCACTTCAATACCCCTGAAAATATATAGGATGCGATGGAAAATTTGTGCTATTTTATATTCTTAAGTTTGAATATTCGCAAAATTTTTTCATTATTATTTTGCCGATTTCAGGAGTATAGTAGGGTCAGTTGGGCAGCTACCCTTGATTATTAAGCGTGGAAGCAGTGAGCAAGAGACCAACAATTTTCTTTGTAACACCAAAGATGAACAGAAGGCAAGGATTAGGGTAGCATTCGCGAAATTAAACCAGGAAACCGTATAGAATAATTGCAAGAGATCACGAAATTGTCTGGAGGCTGTGATTGAAGACAGTGGCGATTTTATTGAATAAAGTACTCTTAATAATTTAAGATATTTTGTGTAATTTTGGAAAATGTATTTCTTAAAATGATATACTATTGGTATTTTGATTTTTTTTTTTTTGCGTAATTATGACAATTCAACATTACGCCCTGTATATCCGAATGTATGTCTGATCAATTAATTTTCCGTGTGCCCTCTTGCATACACTTCCTAATAAAGTTGAACCTCATTTCATCGACAGATGTATGAGAAAACAAAACATTTAAATAGCTATTTCTGTTTGGTTGAATATTTTTTTCGTGTTAATGGTTCTTTTCAATTGAGGCTCACCTTTTGAAATTGAAAAGTTAGTGTAAAACACTCCGTCTGTCAGTTGACTGCATGCTGTAAAATTTATATTTATATGTCTCAATATATGCGTGTTTCTATATATGCGTGAAAATGCTACTTACCTACACTATATTAATAACTCCTGAAAAAAGTGGCACTCCTCCTAATATCAACTCATATTTTCTAGAAAGAATTGTTCCATTTTAAAATTTCGCCTGAAAGAATTGATCTCAAAGATCGATTATTTTCTCTTATTGTATCCGAGAAAGTTGGAAAACAATAGATTCTCAACTATTAATTATTACAAATTCTCTTAAAAATTAAAAATGTTTCTAGTGAAACAGAGAAAGATTTTTTTTTAATTCACAAGTGTAAAATTAATGATATTTTCAAATCCTCCATTACAATTTTCAAAATACAGGTTTTATTACGCATATTTTATTTTCGTTCAGTCATAAATAATAGATATTAATTTCTTGTAGAATTTAAATGACGTTGTGCAGAACAGCTTTAAACATAGTGACAAACACAAGGAAATAAAAATTCGATATTATCTGCTAGAAATGGTTTTATAAATGGCTTCTTCATGTACCGTGTTCCTTCAGGACGTAGGCGATCACAGATTTCCATTTGCCACTGTCCCTTGTAGGTTTAAACATTTTTCCTCTGGTATCTCTCCCAAACCCTGTTGCGCCATCCATCTGCCCAAGCCCTATCAAATAAATTTCGCGCTGCTTTCCTCTCTCTCCCGCTATTCATTCTGTGAGTATCAGATTCTCCAAACCCTTCTTCCTTAATAGATGTCCCAGAAACTTCTAGCTATCTGTACCTGATCTTAAGTATAATTTTTCTTCTGGTTAGTATTTTCTCCATCACTTCGTCGTTGCTCACGTCTTTGATCCATGGAATCCTTAGCATCCTTCTGTAGAACCACATTTCTGCTGCATCGAAACTCTCCTTCATCATGAAAGAAATCGTGCTATATTTACTGCGATACAGAAGAAAAGATATGACAGTCCAGCACTCTTTTCTTCGTTCCCAATGAGATTTTTGTCTCTCCGAACTCTGGCTAGCTTTAGAATTGCACTCTCCATCCTCAGTAAGAATGCTTCCTAGGTATTTAAAACCTCTTTCCTTGTTTTATTTCAGTTTTTCGACATGGAATTAGCATTTCGAGGTTTTCTTTTTACTGATGACCATACATACACATGTTTCTATAAAATTAAACATGCCAATAATTTACTTCCCAGAAAGAATCATTGTTTACAAGTAATTGCCTTCAGAATTATTAATCAACAAGAATATTGGTGGCGGTCTAAAGTGATCTTATAAGCAGAAGATACATCAATTTCAAGTTAAACAAATTTTATCATGTCCTGTTTATGTAGGATTAAAAGTTGATACCGACTATCGATTAAGGTATACGCGATTATAGAAGGTGACTTTAAAGAGCGTAAATAGGCTGGAGTGTGTCGAAATTGGTCCATTGTGGATTTCGTAAAGAATTGGGATGTAATTATATTAACGATTTTGAAAGTAGATGTTATCTTAGAGGATAAAATCAATTATATGTCTAGTCGCTTTGAAATTCAAACATATAACCTAATCGATGTTTGATGAACAGATGTCCACGAAAAGTTCAATTAAACGATTGCTAATATCACTATTCTAGTTGACCTCAGAATACAATTGAAAACAGGTGAGATCTTAACTGGTGTCTTGGCTTCAGTCAATTTCCCATCATCCTTCTGTTGCTGTTCTATTTCCTTTCGCTCACTAAAATCATGCCGATTGTTTTAATGAGATTTCCGTCTTGATACATCAACAACATGAATTAAGACGTCATTGTAACGCAGTGGATATCGGCTCGAAACGAGAAACCCAGTTCGAATTCCAGTTGAATTCGTCGTATTCCTTTAAACGCAAATACTCTTGGTAAACATATTGATCCGTTTCTTTCTTCCAGCTATGGGTTAAATAGCAGGACAGGTTCTGTACTATAGCCTTGGTTATCAATCAGTTTACTGGAGAAAGTAATGGTAATCTACTTCTACCCAGTCAAATGTATGTCACATAACTGACTGACTAGGCAAGCAACTTTGTATATTTATTTTTTAAAGCTGAAATATTTAAGTATAACCGTAAACTGAATTCTTATTTATTTTTCTTGCACTTCTCGCCTGTGGAACTCTCCTACGGCTTCATGTTTTCCCGCCATTTACGCTTTTAAATATTTAAATGAAATATAAATCCATTTTTCTGTCTTCCTCAGTTATGTTCTTTATTGTTCTATCTCTCTCCATGTCCGTTGTGGTGCAGTGTATATAGACTAGGAACAAAAAATCGGGGAGCCGAGTTCGAATTCCAGTTAAATTCCTTACATTCCTTGACGCGTAAATACCTTAAGGAAAGGTATTAATTCGTCTCTTCCCTCCACTTATAGGTTAAATAATAGAATAGATTGGGTTCTATAACCTTGGTTGGCAACCAGTCTACCGCAGAATATAATGGCAACACACTGCCGGATAATCTTCTGCCCAGTCAGTGATGTCTCTTAAGAAACATGATCGCCCACGCGTCTATCACATATGGCACTTAACTGACTGAATCACTCTTCACAAGCGTTTACTCGACGTTCACTCTCAGTACGCCCTTAACTTATTTCAAGATTTACATACATTTTTTTTATCCTTGGAGCCATATCCTGGCAATTTCTTGACGGTACTATGAGATTAACTTAATGGAGTCTGACATAATAAATCTTTTCACTCTTACTCTCTCATACACACGCCCATAGTTCGGCTTAGTTATGTCAGTTTGAGCGAATTTTATTAAGTCCCGTCACTTGCATTCCACTATTTCATTTATAAGCAGTTAGCCCTATAATTAAACGATTTACATAATAATGGTTACAAATTTCAAGGTATTGATATATTTGATAAGCCGAATAGTTGCCCGGGGGCGCTACATTTCACAGAAAACTAAAAAGTTCTTTACTGAATAGAGAAATAAAAACTCCTTTGTTGAGGTTTGTATGGTCTACGGTAAGAATAATTTTTTCATTTGTCACCAAAAATTTATTACAGTATACTATCTGCTATTGCTTTTTCGCTGTTGATACGCCTCAGTTATAAATTAAAATGTCTTGTAAAATCTAATGTATACAAATAATATATGTAGCTTTTGGTACTATTTGCAGTTCCAGACATTCAGTAGGTGTCTTCGATCTCCAGAAACAAGGGATGCTAACGTATTTGGTAGCTTAGTATAAGAGTTAATACTATATTATTATTGTATAAGATAGAATCTTTTTGACGTATAGAGTTTGCTTGCCATAAAATCGGCATTATGTATTGTTGAGTTGTGTAGGTAATAACAACGAAACAACAGAAATATAAATATAATAAAATGTATTACGGAAGAAAGATATTTACAAATTTGGTTCGTATAATACAGGAAAACAAGGTATTAATGTGTACGTCTCTGTACGTGGTCTCTGTACGTTTACAACCGGAAATATACGACTGACTCGTAATCTTCGAATTTTCTGTCGGACTCTCGACACTACGACCATTCATAGTGCCTGGAACAGTTCATTATACTTCAAAGGTGGAGAGCGCCCTAACATCTATCCTGATATTTAGGACTTTGAACGTCGACCACACACATTAGTCGTAAAAAGTAATTATCTGACACGGATGTTTTACGAAGTTAGAGATATTAGTTTAATTTGGTGCAATGTCAAATCAAAATAGGAAATATTTTATCATGTCATTCTTCAGCATTGGTATGTCAGCAGGATCTACGGGAATGCTTGCTAATATTCTCTTTTAAATGTACATCACAATAACACAACACGAATGCTCTTCTCCATCAACAGCGATCTGGTTGATGCAAGATATGTCATTGACGTTGAACTTTTAAAATTGATATTTATTTCCATTTAAGGCTTACTTTACTAAACCTGTATGTTTTCTCCAGTAATACCAATACTGTCTGCATTAATAACTAGCATTTGAAATCTTTAGTTATCATGTTAAATCATTTACAGTGCATATTTTTATCGAAAAATGCTTTACTAACAATGTATTAATTGAAGTAATGAGACTGACATCTTCATTAATACTTGATACCTGGCAAACGCTTTCGTTCAGATAATTCAATTAGAAAAATTTATCAAAATACTAACTTTGCTTACAAATTATTCTTTCAGGTAATGTCAATGAAGTCTGCATTAATTCCGGATATCTGGGAATTTCTTTTGTTCATATGTATCATTTACAATACATTTCACTATCAAAATAATACCTTTATTAACAATATATTCTTTAAAGTAATATCATTCAGAACTGCATTAATTCCTGACTTTAAGCAATCAATTTCGTTCAGATAAATCATCTACAATGCATTTCATTATCAAAATAAAGTTTTTACTAATAACGTATTTCAAATTAATGTCATTGACGTCTCCATTATTCTTTGATATCTGGCGGTCTCTTTCGTTCAGATAAATAATTTAGAATGCATTAACTATCAAAATAATCATTTTACTAACAGTATATTCTTTGAGTAGTGTCAATGATGCCAGCATTAATTCTTGATATCTGGTAATCACTTTTGTTCAATTAAGTCATTTACTGTGCATTTCTCTACCAAAATATTTCCCTATGGATTTACTTGACATTAATGGTTGTATTAATTGCTTGCCTGTAATAATCACTTACTGTCTGATTTCAATAAATATTTAATCAATTCATTTACATTTCAGGATTAATATTTTTCTTACGCATTTACATCATCCTTATGATTTTTTTCTTCTCTGAAATGATTCTGTTAATTCCTGTCCACTAATAGTTAATTTCTTCCTGATTTGCTATATCTTTATCTATTTGCTATATATATCTATATATTGTCCAACCAGTTGCAATGTATTTTCAGTACGCTTATAATAATCATTTTATAATTTTTCAAATAAAAAAAGTCGTTGATCGCTGTTACAAAACAAGGGTATACTGGTGTTCAGAGGTGAAAAATTTTCTCCTATCTATTTTACTTCGTTAACTATTTCAATCTATTAAAACCCTCGCTAACTCAAAAATGAACATTTCAAATAATTTTTGCTTTTGTCTAAAATAAAATTAAGTATTGTGTCAGTGAAGATTTCGATTAGGATCCATTTCCTGCGAAGCTGAATTGGGAATTATTGGTGAAGAATAAAAAGTAGATCTTTTATTTAATGTTGAAGAACGTCTAGGAAATCTCAAAAGAAGAAAATTGTTTAATCGGGCTAAAAACATCAAGAATATGTAGCGTAAATACCTGAACGTGTAGAAAAAGACAAGGTCATTCTGTCAGTTTATTTTAATTAGTTACTGAAAGAAAAAAACTAGAAAACTTTTTTGTTTTCTGGCTAGTAAATTCGAACTTCGAATTTCATGCATGACAGCTGTAAAAAAATGGTGTTACATGAGAAACGAACGATTATAAATAGACAATGACATGTTCTTGAAATATCTCGTTTAAATTATCTTTTCATTTGTCCTATGTAAAAAAAAAAAGAATTTTTCCCTTGTCAGAAATTAGGTTTTAAACTAATTTCGATTTAGTTTTTCAATCACACGTATCACACAATTTTCTTTAACTAATACTCTAAGGACAGAATATAAAAAAAAAGGTTTCTCGTTTATTGAAAGGTGCTCATTGATGATTTTTCGCGTAGTATTATTGAAAGATGTAAGAAATGAGCTTTAGCTTTGACAGTTGATTTTATTATTCATTTCACGATGTTTCATTGTACTTTCCATCTCTTCCGAGATCATCTTCAGGGGTGTAAATTGTATTAACAAAAGAAAAACATAAAAATGTGTAGCTAAAACTTATTGTAAATTGGCTTCAAATTTGGTTAACAAATTGCTTAGCGCTCATTTGAGCATGTAAATTATCCAACATTTTTTATGTTTTAATGTCATGGTCATGCACGTGTTAAAGCATGAGCAATCTCTTCTTTTTGCAAATATTTTAGAACATTACTACAGTATTCATAGCTGATTCTATTAATTGACTGCTCAAGTTATTTTTAATGAATATTACTTCAACGATCTGTAGTTTGCTTTTATTGTTTTTTTTGGTATAGGATACTTGTGTTATCGGTCATTATTTTTTTATATTGTGACTATAGACAGGAAAATTGTTGCAAATGTCTAGAAATGAACGAATATTCAGAACACGGTAAGCAAGGGGTTAGCTAGTTCTTAGGTAATGTAAAACAAAATGTATGGATTATACAATCATATCAAAAATAAATATCACTCCCTCAAATGTTTAATCTTTTTTTTCAACCACACACTCCGCTTTACCTGCAGTATATTAATTATTGTTATTTATGAAAAAATTAAATAAATCTAATATAATACAATGATGAAAATAAAAATATTGAAAATCATTTTAATTAACTAAATGAATTCTAATGCAACAATCATAATACTGCTATAATACTTAATGTATATTTAGCATTTCTACCCCATATATATATATATATATATATATACTAGCAGTATTGCCCGGCGTTGTAATGAAAGCGTTAAAACTAATCCATGGTCCTGGAGCTCAGACTCTTTGGACGTTGGCACGAAAGACTAAAAAGCAATAGTTGTTTCCAGTTAAAGCGAAACCGTAGACTGAAAGAAGTCGAAAGAAGTGGCTGTAAGTCGAAATTTGATTTCCTGGTATCGATATCAAATAAATTTATTCGTCGTAAACTGAATTTTGAAGGCTAAATAAGTGCTCTGAGTAAATAGTATCAGAGACTAAGAATTACAATTATACCTACTTAGAGTCAAACCCGAAGCAAAAACTAAAATAAAAGGGCTGAAAAAATAAACATACAGACAGATAAACAAACACACACACACAAACATCTTGTCTTTTATATATATATTATCTATTTTCTGCACTATTGTAAGAACTACAACCTTGAAACTTCTGAATATCGTTTCTTATGTCTTTGTCTATGAGTATATCAAATTTGATTAAAATCAGACCACTCCTTCTATAACCCGATTTTTTGAATTACCGATTTTCGATATTTATCGGGGGTACCTCGACACAAAACCTAGCTAAAACACTCGCAGACGGTTATAGTACAACTGTGTAAATTTTTAAGAAAATCGGATCTGCCGTTTCGGAGTCTATAGGTAACGGAAACACACACACACACACACTGTTCCATTTATAAATAAGTTTAGATGTGTGTGTGTGTGTGTGTGTGTATTCCTAGAAACAATTACTAGAAACATGCTTATTATGTTAGTCGTCCTTCGTAAGTTAAATGGAATTTCCTTTGGGTAATTGCGACAATTGGAAAGTTTAAGGTGTTTTATAATATGTAACAAATTAAAGAATGCAGCTAATCAGAAAGAGGTCATTGTAAGCCACATTTATATCCCATCGAAATCAAATTACAGGGAGACACATACAGTCGATCGTTCGAATGCACATTAATATTATCCGCGTTTAGATTTTGATTCTGCAGTAATTGCTCAATTTTCAAGCAGATAAATCCCAACACTGAGAATATAACAACACAATTCAATTTTTGTTTCGCCAGAATGTTTCTTTGTGTTTGTATGTATGCCTGCCTGCTAGAATGTCTAGCAAAACCTTATTGCAAACGCCAGCTGAAGCAAAATTATACTTCTTCAACAGAGTACACTTTTATTTAGCTCTTATGAAATTTCCCTGTCTCTTAATACTTTGCTTGGCTTTTGGAAGGTCCTTTTTGATATCCCAATGCTCCTTCGAATTTCAGTGTTGCATTTCCCATCTTCTGTTAAGAATAAAGATATCTAGAGTTTTTAACTTGTAATTCGTATATTTTACTGACAAATATATATTTTGTCGTGTTTTTTTTTTTTAGAGCGGGCACCTAGATGTGGTGAAATGGTTCGTAAGCTTATCTTGCTAGAACCTATTACAGCTGAGTACACACTGGATACCTTATACATTCGGCCTTATACCATTTCTAAGCGGCGCTTAGAAAATCAAATACATTCTGACTTTTTTACAATTTATGTTTAGTCCCCTTTTTAGTTCTACTAGAGATAATTGTTCATAAAAGGGCTCACAATGATTTGATTGAGCAGATAATTTACAGGGGGCATAGGGAAATATTTTCAAAAGGTAAAGGATCTGTGGATTATCGAAACGCTGGTCGCAATACTGAAAAGATCAAAGGTTATTTTTTGTAGCAGATACTACAGATAATTTTACTATATAAAACCATATAGTTAAATGTTGTCTTATATAGTGAAATTAGCAGTAGTATCTTTATATTCATATATGTAAATATGTTTACGGTCATATCACGTTGAATACACCGGTTCCCGTTCGATTACTGAAGTTAAGCAACGTTGAGCCTGGTCAGTACGTAGTCGGGTGACCGCTTGGGAATACCAGGTGCTGTAACCTTTCCTTAAAGTATGTGCGTTGTGGTACAGTAGATATCGGCTCGGAAAGAGAAATCGGAGAGCTCTGCATTCACTTACGCGCTAATACTTTTGGGAAAGGTATTAATCTGTGCTTTCCCCCCAGTTATGTGTTAAATAACAGAAAAGATTGGGTTCTATAGCCTTGGCTGCCAACCAGTCTACCGCAGCAGATATTGGCAACCTGTTGCAGGATAATTAAAAATGACTGAGGTCTATACAGGGTACTAATTGGGACCCTGCTCTTAAACAAATCCCAACGAACCTTGGGAGGAAGCCGGCCCAATCCGATCAGGGTGAATGCCGAAACAGGTACAGGTACATATATGGAAATATGCTCCTTAGAAATGGAGGGAAAGTAGAATCTCTTGATAAAACAAAGTCCGAATAGTGGTTTTGAACACACATTGAATACTGCTGTCATATCGGGTTGGGTGCCCTTGCTATCCACCTAGCCGTGCTTGACAAAATCCAGTGGAGAATCCGTAATGTGATCGATCCTGACTTGGCAGCTCGGATACAGTAACTTGCTCACCGACGCAATGTGGCTTCCCTGTGTCTCTTCTACTAATAACTTCACGGCTTCTGCACCGATGAACTTAGCTCACTGGTGCCCCCTATACATGAATTCACTCGAGAAACAAGATTTGCAACTAGGTCCCACCCCTTTTACTATGAAACAAATAAATTGTAAACGCAAATTCTACTCCAGTAGCTTCTTTTCTCGCAATTCCCGCCTGTGGAATTCCCTTCCGTTTACTTGCTTCCCCGACAGCTACAATCTCCAAGAATTTAAATGTAAAGACAATAATCATCTCTCTCTCTCGCTCTCTCGCGGCAGTAAAATGCCATGCTTGGGGCGATATGATTATAAAAAATTCTATACATTTATATTCCAGAAAATGTAAATAAATCTAAAAGACATGCATGTGTATCTAATCAGTATTTCCTCGACTGATTGATTCGTTTTCTACGGCTTATCAACAGACAAGAAATTATTATGTAAATATAACGTGGGGGATCAGTTTTATATTACAATTTGTGGCCACAGTAATACTTCTCTTACCCGTTTCCTGACACCCCCTATAACGTGCCACACTTTCTCATAACTTTTCTTCTATGTAACCCCCTGCACACCAGTGGCAGTAAAATGTCTTGCTTGGGGCGATGTGATTATAAAACAAACGAAAAAACACATCCATCCCGATTCCTCAAATATAAACATTTGCTCGGTTTTGTACGATAACGTTAGTATGGATGGAATAAATATCCGAAGAAACAGTATTCTTAAAAGAGTGTTCAATACACAGTAGAATATATATATATATATATATATATATATATATATATATATTTGTTTTGTTAACTCCTAAATAATATTTTACTCGTGTGTATCCCCATATGTATATTTATTAATTTACACATACACACACACACACACACACACACACACATATATATATATATATATATATATATATATATATAGCTCAGATCAATGCAGATACGAATCTACAGCCAATCTAACCTGAATCACAGTACTGGAAGTGCTGATATGCAAGCTTTTTTTAACAGATAGGAATATTGCTTTGAAATTCTCAAAATGTGTCACTGATTATAGAACAGAAATGGGTGTGACAGGTTTAAATATCCAAACAGTTTATTGCCTAGGAGTTAAATGTTTTCACCAGATGATAAACGAATGTTGAAAACTTGAACGTATTTCGGACACTGTACAAAATGAATGAACATATCACTGTTTTGTTTTATTGGAAAATAGCCCTAGAAACGTAAGAAGTCAGTCAGTTAAGTGCCATACGTGATACACGCTTGATCGATCATGTCTACACAGAGACATGAGTGACTTGGCAGAAGATTATCCCGCAGTAGCTTGCCATTGCTTTCTGCGGTAGACTGGTTGCCGACCAAGGCTATATAACCCAATCTGTCCTGCTATTTAACCCATAACTGGAAGGAAGAGACGGATTAATACCTTTCCCAAGGGTATTTGCGCGTAAGTGAATACAATGGATTCAGCTGAAATTCGAACTCGGCTCCCCGGTTTCTCGTTCCTAGCCGATATCCACTGTACCACAACGCACATCCAACGTAAGAAGACGCTGGATAAAAATAAATTCATAAGGATATCTTAGCACAAGATGATTTTTTTTAAAACTGAAAAGATTATGTTGCCTACGTTATGGGGAAGAACATCCTTCTGCCTCCTGTGAAATTTTTCAGTTGACACTTTTTTTCTTTATCAGAGTTCAAATAACAAACAATGGTTATTGGTTAGAAACACACAGTCTGCTCAGTTCATAAATGGATCAAATGACTATTGAAACCAGTTCAAATCGAACGTTTGATTTTCAAAGCAAAAGGCGGATTAGCATTATTTTATATAATTCTCCCTCATATCTCAACCGGACTGTTTATCAGAAACCCTTTATTTTGTATACTTAACAAGTCAATGTATTCTGTAACCAATATTTCGGAATCAGATTTTTTAAATCTCATCTTACCCTGCTAATATTAGTTATTATTAAGTATAGTAAATTAAACTTGTTTTTTGTTTTGTTTTTTCTGAAAGTAAATTGATCTTATAAATTTTCATTTTGCATTTATTCTGTTCTTTTTCACTATATTAATTATATATACATAGCAGCAAGTATAACAACAAGGGTTACGGATAGTGTGATAAAAGGGCTTTTCTCATTTTTTTACATGATAAGTTTCTTTTTTTCCTTGAGGCGTAAATGTGCTAGGATGAGGAATAAAATGAAACAATTATATCATGATCCCCCCCCAAAAAGTTATTATGCAAAATGTCATGGAAAATTGAACTCAGAGGGATGTGTTCTAAGGAAATGTTCCACACTCTCTATCGGCTATTTGGAGTAAGTATATTAATAGTTACTCCAAATAGCCGATAGAGGATGTGCGTTGTGGCGCAGTGAATATCGGCTCGGAACGAGAAATCGGGGAACCGAGTTCGAATTCCAGTTGAATTCCTTGCATTCACTTACGCGCAAATAGCCTTGGGAAAGGTATTAATCCGTCTCTTCCCTCCAGTTATGGGTTAAATAATAGGACAGATTGGGTTCTATAGCCTTGGTCGGCAACCAGTCTACCGCAGAAAGCAATGACAACCTACTGCGGGATGATCTTCTGCCCAGTCAGTCATGTCTCTTTCGAGACATGATCGCCCAAGCGTGTATCGCGCATGGCACTTAACTGACTGACTGATATTAATAGTCATATATAACAAGCACATGAGATACCTGTGACTTGCTTCAGTAATTACTAGCCTGGCATCAGATTGCCTGTCTGGCCGTAGTGTATTCTCTTTACAATCAACCTCTCTTCTTTCATCTACGCACGTGTTGCTGTTCTTTCACTTGAGTACCACCTTGTCTGTTTGTAATCTTTTTGAAAAATGCAAGCGTTTCTTAAAAAAGCTGATTGCTAAACCCGTTGTCAAGTAAATACATAGGCTCATGTGAAAACACATGTATTAAAATGCCCAATAATTCATTTATCGCAACAATTTTTCTTGAATTTATCTTATATGACTGTCATTTGATCGATTCGGATAAACTGAATTCAAGTGACGTTGCTTTATTCCGTTTTTGATCACTTATTTGCATTTCACGTCACATTTAAACCGAGTTGTGTTATGTCCATCTAATATTAACACCACAACCCTTCGGTGTTGAGCTCTAATCTACTACTAAATCCTGAAGATCACTGATTGTTATTATTACTTTTAATTGCCATATTGTATTAGCATTTCTTGAGTAAGAATTATGCAAAATTTATTTGGATTTGGCAGAAGAAATCTTCAGTTGTCTCCAAATATTTTATACCTGTTTGAATATTTTAGTTTGATATCCACATATTTATTTAAAACGTCGTTAAATATAGAATCTAATAACATCTTTAATATACGGTATTCATATCATCAGTTATACAGTATAAATTACAAAAATTAACATTTGTAACACTGCCAGTTTGTCAGCGTAGGTATTTCGATCTCATATCGGTATCTTGTTACTAGATATTTTTCGAACTTGTATAATTTTTAGCAAAATAAACCCGCTGCTGTTGTACCCAACATCTATTATATTTCGATTCCTGGTAAAAAAAAAAATCAAGATTTCAAATGCTGAGTGATAAGCTTATTGGCTACGAGAGTGCGCCCCAGGAGAAACCCTTTTTCCAACTCGTACAATATTGCTTCGAATACGCTATCTCCTGCAGATTGTTACCAGTAAACCCTTTTAATGCATTTCGAAATTTTTGACGAGGTTTCTCCATCTGGTTTGGTAAGTTGTTTGGCATTACTCAACCAACTTTAACTGCATTTGTTATCATTTTTTCAGACTATAAGACGCGCCTACTTCAACGTAATCATTTCGTTATATCTCTTTCCTTAAGCTGCTCTCTGATATTTTTAGATTCAAGTTAAAATTTGCCTGTATAATATACGACCTACTTCTTTAATTCTGGTATAGTATGTTCCATAACAGATTTGAATGTGTCCTACTGCAGTAAAAATATATTTATAGATATAGGTATTCGGCTATTACTAAAATTAATTATTTCCCTATTATAATACTTATTTATGATACGCCATTTTAAGGTAGGATACTACTATACAAATAACAGAATTTCGTAGGCTACGTTCAAAAGCTACGCCATTTACTGTACCAGCACCGATAAATGATTATTTATTTTATCCCTTCTTCTTCTTCTATGTGCCTTGTTCCTTCAGGACGTAGGCGATCATGGATCTCCACGTCTCCCTATCCCTTGTGGCTCTTAGTATGTTTGCTCCTGTTGCTCCTGTCAACCCCCGTTCCGTCATCCACCTGATCAGACCCTGCAAATATGTTATCCGCTGCCTTCCTCTGTCTCTCCTTCCTTCTATCTGTCCAGTCAGAATGTTTTAAACAAATTTCTGTGTTTGTTTTCTGGTAATTTTCTTCGTGTCCGGTTTGTTTTCCCACCAAAATTCAGATACGTTTTACAGATAACCACTTTTAATTTCGAAAAATGATGCAACATTATCTTCCTATAATCACCCCTCCTTATGTTGTTTCGTGTCATTCTAACTTAAGCTGATTAAATCTCCGAACGCATCACTTAGTTTTATTTTCTTTTTTAACGTCAATAACAACAGGATATTCCGGGAATCGTTGTTTGTACACTAGGCATTGTTCTACCGTTTAGTCTTTGGTTATATTATCTAATTGCTGTAACTACAATCGATAAGGATTTTTTATTTTACCTAAACACTAGATCGGTGAAACATTCCATTAATAAAACCGTTACTTTAAGTGAATATTAAATTGCTCCAGGCTTAGTTAAAATCCCTCCGGGAAGTAATGATGAATATGACATTGCAAGAAAAATAAAAACATATTGATTTTTCCATGCAGTTAGTGAAATGTATTCTTTTATCGTTTTCGCACCAGTGGTTTACATTGGATATCGTAAAAAAATCATGTCACAATAATTCACTTCAAATCTCTCCACAGCTTCCAATTTACTTCCCGTTATATATTTGTATTCTGCACATTCTTTCAAATTTAATTCCAAGTCAAAAAATTATAAATGCAAATTCTACTCCATCAGCTTCTTTTCTCGCACATCTCGCCTGTTGCATTCCCTTCAGTTTACTTGCTTTCCCGACAGCTACAGTCTCCAAGAATTTAAATGTAAAGTTAATAGTCAACACTTATCTCACTAACCTGCATCCTCACTCTCATGCTCCCTTCTCCGTCCAATCCAATCTCACCAGTATTTCCATCCTTCTGTTACCCACTTCCTGACACCCCCTATAACCTGTTACTCTTTCTCATAACTTTCCTCCGATGTAACCTCTTCAAAAAAGTGGCAGTAAGATGCCTTGCTTGGAATGATATGATTATAAAACAAATTGTATACATTTATATTCCAGAGAATGTAAATAAATCTAAAAGACATGCATATTTAGCTAATCAGTATTTCATCGACAGACAAGAAATTATTATGTAAATATAAAGTGGGGGATCAGTTTTATATTGCAATCAATATATAAATTGATCTCTCACTTTATGGCCACAGTCGTCCTTCTCTTATCCACTTCCTGACATCCCCTATAACCTGTCACTCTTTCTCATAACTTTTCTTCTATGTAACCCCCTGCAAAACCGTCGCAGTAAAATACCTTGCTTGGGGCGATATGTTTATTAAAAAAATGATTTACTGCTGAGAATCCCAAAGTCTGGACATTTAAAAACTGAAGAAATGTTTCAGAAGATGCAGCCAAAAAATACATTTATACTCATAGACTTCTAAAATGATTAAAGCACATCATGAGGACAGACGAATTAGAGAATTTGACACTTCTTGATATATTGACGACAGAAACCCCGAAGAAGCAACAAATAGCTTATATAACAATGTTTGGCAAATATAGCATAATGACACATTTTACTAGGATCTACAAAAGGCTGGAAATTGTGGTGATCTACAGTCGCCGACGTTTTTAAGGAACGTGGTACCTAGAAGAAGATGACTGTTGTCGTTATCCAAGCATGAAGAAGTAAATAATTATTTTTACATCGCAAGAATCAAGCACGTTTAGTTTAATTTTTCTCGATAAAATCCAAAGAATCACCAAAGATATTGTTTCACACCTGACCTCTCAGCTTCAGTCTCTTCCTTACCACTGGGATGTGGCTTATGTGTTTCTTTTTCATAATTACTTTCATGGTAATTGTTTTGGTAAACCTCATTCTATGGTACGTAAAATTTAAACTAAACGCAGTACTAGGTTGACGGCTAGGTCTCATCAATTTACAATTGAAATGGTTTGATGTAACCGTAAGTTCTATGCTAACAGTTTCTTTATTTTTTCTTTATTATTTTTTGAACTTCTCACTTGTGGAAATCCTTTCGGGCTTCTTGCTTTACAGTTAAATTTGATCTTCAAAAATATAAATGAGATATCAATTCTTATATTCAGTTTTCTTATTTTTTGTTTCCTCTCTCTTTAATAGCTTTCTCTCTCAAATTCGTTTATACTAAGTAAACACTTGCATCCTAACACTTTGTTTTTGTGCTTATGAGTGAAACAATTAAAAAAACGGAAAGAAAGATTCTTGCAGTTTAGTCTAGCTGTCTATAATTTGCAGCATTTTAAATACATTTGTCCAATTAATATTATTGTACACTGCATTTACTTTAAAATGTTTTTACATTATTTACGTCCAGACTACACTTTTCGGTCGTTATACTCTCTGGTCTTTTAAAAGATGTTTGCTGAGCCGTGTAACTTCTTTATAATACTGCATTTTAAGGTAGGATACTACTATACCAGTGATAGAATTTCGTAGGCTACGTTCAAAAGCTACGCCATTTACTACACCAGCACCGATAAAAGATTATTTATTTTATCCTTAATAATTTTTCCTGAAATTACTTTTTATTTGATCAAAAAGAGGTAACAATGTGATGATAACTACAAAAATTCGCTTGTCCCATATGGTTGTGGAATTACCATATATATATATATATATATATATATATATATATACTACAGCTACAACAGCATTGGTGTGTGTAAGTCAAGATAACCTAACCTAGACCAACCCACTTAAAATCGGTTTCCAATTCAGAATTTTCCGTCTCCTAGACTGATTACCGTCTCAATGTAAATGTCCAGGCTGCTTTGCTATTTAACCCAGAGATGGTAGGAGATATATTCATGAATTTTCCACAGTATTAGCTCGAAGGGAAAGGAAGCGTATCGAGCGCGAATTGAAGTCGACACGCCTCATTCACCAACCGGGTCTCCCAGCCTGAGTATAAATTATGTAAACACTAATTACTCCTCATACCGGAAATACACACAAAACATTAAGTCTCTTCTAAGAATTTTCTCCCAAATTGCCTTATAAACTAGCTCTTTAATTATATTTCTTTTGTAAATCATTTATGGTAAATGTGTCTGTCATGAGAAAATATGAAGTATATTTATTACAAATCAGTTTCTCAATTGTTTATGCAACATTAAGTTGGAGAATGTAGTTTAGGCTTTCACTGCTACTTTTCCCAAAAATACCTCTTGGCGACCCAGTGTATACGGGCCATTAAAATAACATTGAGAGAAATGCTGGAAAATTCGCCTGGTTTAAGTCATTTTTGTGTAGAATTCTTCCAGAAAATTTACTAACATTTCAAATGATCATCAAAAGAAAAAAACATGTGTAAAATTATCTGTTCTTTTTTAGAAAATGAGTGACGAATTTTCTATCATTCCATATTCCTTCAATATGTAGACGACCATGGCACTCTACAAATTTATTTTCTTTTTATTTTGTCTGTTTAAGTTGTCATTTTGAACACGAGTTCATTTCTAGCACTGTTATTTAACACAGAGATGACGGAGAAAAGTGTAAAAGTAACCGCAAACTATTTAGATAACCAGATTTTCAGTTCGTTAAACAAACGCTTATTAACTCGTCTGGGATAGACTAACTTGCCCTGCTGTTAATTTTTTCCTTCATTTGTTAGTCCCTATTTATTTTATTTAACACTTTTTCGACCAACCTGTTAACTTTAATCAGTCTGTTTATTTCAACCTTATTCAAATCCTTTTTTATTTTGAAAACAAATTAACTTTGAATATATTTTTCTAACTGAACTTGTATCCCTTACTGAAATATGCACCTGATGATTGCTTAACGCATGAAACTGCAAGTCACGCTATAAACGTAGGATTTTATATATATATATATATATATATATATATATATATATATATATATACTTCTGTTTATACATTGAGTGCTGTTTTATTAACACCTGAATAATTACGAAACAGAAATTTGCGTGTCGCAATTTAAATTAAATTAATTTTAAATAAAAAACAAATGTAATTATAGTAAGCTCTACGATCTACGTTGTATTGAGCCCTTTTTTATAAAGTAAATGTTAGAGAACTCTGGATTCTAAACCTGTTAGTTCCATTCAAGCTGATTATAAAAGCTTAGAACCAACTTAATAAAAAAATATCCAAATGTTGGAGAATTTTTGTCTTTATTTTCACCTGAAATTAAAGCGAACATACGATGTTTAGAATGGCTCATGATTAAACAATAGACATTCATTGTCACTTATATTTAACAGTACATGTTTCGAAAATTATCTGTTGCCTCGATAATTTATATATATATATATATATATATATATATATATATATATATATATATATATATATACTAGTTTTAGTATTTATTGCCAAGTGGATAATTCTAAATTAAAATAGCATGGTTCTTTTGTTATTATTACTTTGCACAATTTAAAGGCAAGGAAGCAAAGATGAACTCATCCGAATCACCCTAAAATTTTCTTTCTTCTTTCATTGATGAAACTGCAATATAGTTAATTATTAAATATTTATAAATTCATTTGAGGCACATGTTATTGTGCAGTATTAACAAAAGAACCAATCTATTTTCATTTACAATTATTCAATATATATATAATTGCTGGGTGAACTCTTTTATCGAGCACCATCATCTACTAGCCTTATTTTGCAATTCTTAATTGCATACTTGGTGAAGGTAGATTAGAGATTTTCAAGCAGACTGAGAACACTGAATGGTTCCAATCATTTCGTCTGATGAGTATGAACGATTCTGCACAGTCCTTACTTAAGATAATTTTTATAGCATTCGTTATCGTAACGTTGTTTGAAGAGAACAACAACTCGCTAGTAACGAGGTATAATATATCGGTATCTTAGTTTAAGTCAACGTACTAAAAGAATCCTTCGAATAATACCTGATAATTCTCTCAGAATAATCTCTTCATTGATGCACAACAAGAGAATGATGCACAACGGTGAACACACTCAGATTTGTGCTGAGTGCTTTATATAAAAAATATTTTTGGTCAAGCGATCTCAGTAGCACAATTCATTTAACGGTTACATTTGCTCGCTGAAGATCCGTGTGCAACCACAACTGTCGGTATCATACATAACAATAATCAAATAGTGCAGATAGTGTGGCTGTTTAGTTGAAAAAGTCATAATTTGAAGACGACCAGAATGTTTTATCGTATACAAAGTTACACCAATAGATCTACAGATATATTGTAATATAGCATTTGTTTTCATAGTTAAACGTTCTTTTTCGTATTTGAAACGTTTACTAGAAACAAAGAAGAAAGTACTAGAATGCTGTGTGATGTCGGTTCTTCAATATGGCAGTGAATGTTGGACAATATCATCAAAGATGAAGGAAAAACTTGAGGCAACTCAAATGTGGTTCTACAGAAGAATGCTGCGAATATCATGGATCGAGCTTGGAAAGAATGGAAACGAAAAGGAAATGAATACTGAGCATCAGGAAGAGACAACTGAAGTTTCTGAGACATGCAATGAGGAAAGAGGACTTGGAGAACCTGATGCTGACAGGCCAGATAGAGGGAAAAAGAGACAGAGGAAAGCAGCGGAAAACATATTTGAAGGGCCTCAGCAGGTGGATGACAGAACATGGGTCACGTGGTGTAACAGAAGAAAACATATTAAGAGCCACCAGGAATAGAGAGACGTGGAAAGCTATGTTCGACTACGTGCTGAAAGGAGAGGGCACATAGAAGAAGAATTATTCTATCTGTATGTAGAAGGTGGAAAACTATTTTTTTCATTTTTTAGTTTTTTTCAAAGACTAAATGATACGATGTTGTATATTTATTATCAATGAACTCGGTAATAATTTGCCATTGTTTTCTAAGGTTTCATCTCGCATTTCTTGTGCAGGATCAATTTTAGGTTTTAAAAATGTATCACGCGTATAGAATAAACATGTGGACGAGGCATCAGGGCAGCAAAGTGCCGTGCAATGTAAACTGAGCTTTAATCATGCAGTATCAAGCTATCACTTGGAAAAATATGTTCGTTTGTCCTATTTTTCTGAGTCGCCATCGTCGCTTTACTTTCCCTTCGTTAACGACTGAAGATAACGATATGCTTAGCGTCGTTCAGGGTTTCTATGGAGACACGCGTTATTTAAAAAACATGTCCAGCGAATATCAGATGTATTATTCATTGCTCAAATAAAACGTCCTACAAGAAGTCCTTCGTTTATTTAACTTGTTTCACGAGAGGAAAAGAAACCATATGCGAAAGAGAAATTAGTCACATGTACACTGAGAATTTGAAGCCTACTTCGTGTGTGTGATGGTTGCTTGTTTACCATGGTTACAAAGGTTTGTTGTTTAGACCTAGTTACATATTCAATATTTCGAAGGTTTTTTTTCCAAAAGTCATCTCCGCTAATATCATACGAATTTTGTCTCCGAATATATTTACCTTTGTCTGAGAATGACAAACTGAACGAGCACACACACACACACACACAGACGCTTAAATATAAAATATAGAAATTAAACGCAAGACATAATTTTGTTGTCTTTGGTATATTTCATATTGCTCTGGGCTCTCTATTTTTATCTGTTTAATTTTTTATATTAATTAGATAAATTCTGGAGATTACTTTTTCCGTTTTTGCGGGTTTGCCATTTTTCCGATATATATATATATATATATATATATATATATAGTCATCCGCAGACAGATCTGTTTCGCTGTATTACAGCACATCATTACAGCTTAGACTCCGGTCGCTTCCTAACCTAGGATTGAAACCCGGCCGAATTGGTGTCTTGGCGTCAGTCGGCGATTTTACCCCTAGGCCACGAGCGCCCAGTAGAAGGCAGGCTTTTTAGCGCGTATAAACACGCCCAATAGCAGAACTATATATATATATATATATATATATATATATATATATATACACACACACATTTCTGGTGATAATAAACAGTACTCACTAGAATATCAAACAGCTAAAATTTATATTAATAATAAATATACATTTTTTTTTTATTACGGTGTGGTACATTTCTTTTGAGAATTGCTCCACACGGTGAGGAACAAATTAATATTCATTTACACTTTTTATATTGTTCGGACTGTTTATATGCATAATCACGAAGTCTCGCTTATTGTACTCTCTGGTTTTATTCAAGGGATATGCAGTAAATGAAAGCGTTCGCTTAATTAATCCTGTCGCTTCGACTTAAGTGTTGTGAGTTTCATACCTGTCCACGGCAGATTGAACAAAATTTAAATTATTGAATTTCTAAAGGCAAATAAATAAAACTATGATATCCAGAAAAAGCATGGCACGTGAAATTAAAACAATGTACCCAGGTGAACAAAATAAAGGGTTCGGTTCGAATTTTCAACGAATATTACGTGATAAAAGTAGGAGCGTATAACGGCCGAAATGTCGTGGATATGACAATAAGAATGGGTACAATTGTCAGAATAAGATAAATAGTCACAATGCTTCACACACACACACACACACACATACACACACACATATATATATATATATATATATATATATATATATATATATATGACTTGTACACGTCTTTATGATTTAGTAGTTTCGGGCTTCTTCTTGCTGCTCGCGTCTGAAGACATTTTTACCCATCGAGGTGAAAAAGCGTTATTTACCGCTGACAATTTAGATATTTATAAACGATTTCAGCTCTATTCATGACATTTACAAGATTTGAGATTTAGATTCACTTTTGTTATCATATCGTCCCAAGAAAAGCAGTTTACCTTGACTAGTGTGTAGGGGTTACATAGGAAGAAACTTATGGGAAAGAGTGACAGGTTATAGGGGCTGTCAGGAAGTGGGTAAGAGAATGATGAGAGTGGAGTAGAGTGGATGGAAAAAGGTGCATGAGAGAGAGGATGCAAGTTAATGAGATGGGCAATGACTATTGACTTTACATTTAAATTCTTGGAGATTGTAGCTGTAAACGGAAGGGAATTCCACAAGCGGCAAGTGCGAGAGAAGAAGCTACTGGAGTAGAATTTTCGTTTGCAGTTTATTGGTTTCACATAAATCGGGTGGGACATAGTTTCAATTTTTGTGGCCAAAGTAAATTCATATATAGGGGGCACTAGTGAGCTAAGTTCATCGGAGCAGAACTATTTGTAGAAGATACACAATGAAACCACATGGCGCCGGTGAGAAAGTGACTGCATCTCGGCTGCCAAGTTGGGATCGATCACATTACAGATTCTCCACTGGATTTTGTCAAGGCCCTCTAGGTGGACAGCAGGAGCACCCGACCAGATATGCCAGCAGTAATCAATGCACGGGCGGATGGTAGATTTATGTATGTGCAGGATGGTTTCAGGCGAGTAAACATTCCTGGGCCTGCACAGAGATCCGACCTTCTTAGCAGCGGATTTATCTATGCATTCTATATATTCATTCCATATGAGGTCTGTTGTGAGATTTAACCTGAGAAGACGCAGTGTTTTGCTTCCAGAGAGACTAGCCTGTTTCATGCTAATGGGGGTAGGAGCGATTGTCTGATAGATAGCAGTTTCGTTTTGGAAGCATTAAAAGTTCACAAGCCCGGTTCACCACAGATTTGAGGTGCTTTTCACGCTCGGCAGAGAGGTTTGCTTTGTCAGCTTCGGCAGATATGCGAAATTTCGGTTCTACAAGAGCGTAAAGTCTACCTCCCGTTTCGACTATAGCCTGACGTTAACCGTAGCAACGAAATATAATACAATCTTGTATGTGCATGCATATTCATTGAACTTTATATTAATATTTATATATCTACAAATGTATCTATTTATAGTTATATTCTAGATAGAGAAGTAAGAACAAACAGGCTATCAAATACAATACGTATATTTATTTTAGCATTAAACAATTCGTATATCTTCAAAGAATGACACGAATAGATCAATAAAACTTTGTTTTCATCATTTTCCAGCAAACATAAAGAATATGTGACGGGAAAAGCTGACTATCAACAACGCACATTTCCTTGGGAAACATCGTTTTAGCATCCAACCATGATCACTCAATTGCCTGACTGTAGGATCCTAAGGGGTAGGGGCACGACAGTTCTCCGCGCTGCACCTGGGTAGACAGTATATTGAGGTAGTCCTCACGCTATAGCAACACTGAAAATTATTTAGTACGAAATGAGATGCATATTATATATAATATATATTATATATATTATTATTTCAAAATCGTTGAATATTGGGGCAGCGATTTCTCTATATTAAGTGCCATACATGATACACGCTTGGGCGATCATGTATCGAAAGAGACATGACTGAGCGGGCAGAATATTATCCTATAGTAGGTCGCCATTACCTTCTACGGTAGACTGGTTGACGACCAAGGCTGTAGAACCCAATCTGTCCTGTTATTTAACTCATAGCTGGAGGAGGAAGAGATGTATTATATTATTAATTAGTAATTAATGGGGATCAGTTTATTACATCATAACAATTGAAAACCGATCTCCCACTTTATGCCCAGTAGAAGTCTTAATAATGTTTCCAACTATTATATTCAGTCAGTCAGTTAAGTGCCACACGTGATGCACGGATAGGTGATCATGTCTTTTTCGAAACATGACTGAGTGGGCAGAAGATTATCCCGCAGTAGGTTGCCATTACTTTCTGCGATAGACTGGTTGCCGACCAAGTCTGTAGAACCCAATCTGTCCTATTATTTAACCCAAAACTGGAGGGAAGAGACGGATTAATACCTTTCCCAGTGGTATTTGTGCGTAAGTGAATGCAATGAATTCAACTGGAATTCGAACTCGGCTCCCCGATTTGTTGTTCCGTTTCGATATCCATTGTACTACAACGCTCACTCATATTCAAGGTAGAGAGATAAAAACAAACACTCTATCAAATACCATACAGATATTAATTTTAGCGATAAACACTTCGTATATCTTCAAAGAATGTCACGAACAGATTATTGGAATTTTGTTCTCATCATTTTCCAGAAAACATGATCAAGATGTCACTTCGGAATCATCGTTGTAGCATCCAAAAATCAGTCAATTGCCTAGCTGTATGTTCCAGTAGGGTGGAGAACGATTGATCTCCGCGCTGCATCTGGGTAGACGATATATTGAGGTAGATCTCACGCTATAGTAGCACGGAAAACTATTCACTATGAAATGAGATGTATACATTTGTTACTAGCAGTATAGCCCGGCGTTGCTCGGGTGTAATGAAATCTTTAAAACTAATCCATGGTCCTGGAGCTCAGACTCTTTGGACGTTGGCACGAAAGACTAAAAAGCAATAGTTGTTTCAAGTTAAAGCGAAACCGTAGACTGAAAGAAAAATGAATGGATGTAAGTCAAATTTTGATTTCCTGGTATCGATATCAAATGAGTTTTTTTTCGTCGTGAACTGAATTTTGAAGGCTAAATAAGTCCTCTGAGTAAATGGTATAATGGCTGAGACTAAGAACTAAAATAATAGCTACTTAGAGCAAACCCAAAGCAAAAACTAAAATAAAAGGGCTGAAAAAAATACAGACATACAGGCAGATAAACTGACACACACACACAAACATCTTGCCTTTTATATATATATTATCGATTTTCTGCACTATTGTAAAAACTGTAACCTTGAAACTTCGTAATATCGTTTCTTATTTTTTTGTCTATGAGTGTATCAAATTTGATTAAAACCGGACCACTCCTTCTATAACCCGATTTTTTCGATTTTCGATATTTATCAAAGGTACCTCGACACAAAACCTAGCTAAGAACATTCGCAGACGCTTATAGTACAACTGTGTAAATTTTCAAGAAAATGGTTTCAGCCGTTTCAGAGTCTATAGGTAACGGACGCACACACACACACACACACACACACACACACACAAAGTTCCATTTATAAATAAGTTTAGATATCGCAGGAACACAAGGTAAATTCCGAGTGGAAAGATTTAGACAAAATATAAGGGGTAAACAAATAACAGAGTTTATTGTATGGAAAAATAAAAGTAACAGAGTTCATAAAATCGTAAGTCAAGAAGGAATGGCAGCGGAAGGCGAAATCGTCTCGTACTTCCTTACTTCGATACTTCTTAATCTCTTCGGCGAATCAACTGTTGGGGGTGATAGGATGTTTCATTGTAACAATATTAATTTAAAATCTTTAAATAATGGGGAACCGATTTCTCTCTGGATTATATTTAATTAAAAATGACGGACAAGGTAATTCTCTTCAGTCTCTTTCTTTGGTTTTACTTGCGTGCAAACAAGATATTAATTTTTGATTTGTCGTCTACAAGGAATTTTCTAAACGATTGTTCATTTTATTCTTTTTATCATATCACCCCGAGCAAGGCGGTAACGCCACTGATATGCAGGGGGCTACGTAAGAGTGAAAAGATTGGAAAAGAGAAAGCCGGAAACCACATTCTAAACAGAGAACAAGGGATGAGCCTCTTCACCTGTTCAATAGACGTGGGTGGAGTGTGAACCGGGCGATAGTTTAGTCTATCTACTCCAATTGAAAAAAAAAAAAAAAAAAGAAAAAAGTGAGAAGATTGGAAAAGAGAAAGCCGGAAGCCACATCCTAAACAGGGAACAAGGAATGAGCCTTTTCACCTGCAATGACTTATTTTTTCTGTGCAGATGATAAGTAATCTGATGATAGGTCAGTCAGTTAAGTGACTTGCGTAATGCACGCTTTGGCGATCATGTCTCGAAAGAGACATGACTGACTGGGCAGAATATTATCCCGTAGTAGGTTGCCATTGCTTTCTTTGGTAAACCGGTCGCCAGCCAAGCTACAGAACCCATTCTGTCATATTATTTAACCCATAACTGGAGGGATGAGTCGGATTAATAACTTTCCTAAGGATATTTGTGTGTAAGTGAATGCAATAAATTCAACTGGAATTCAAACTCGGTTACCCGATTTCTCGTTCTGAGTCGATATCCACTGCACCACAACGGACATCCATCCTATCATTACAAGTTGTAAAAATATCATGTTTAAAACAGTATCATTTCATATGCAAAACGAAAATATTAAATAAAGACATGATATCGTGATAATGTTTTATTTAATTACACTTTTTACTTTATATCAGAGTGTGTTTCTATTTGAGACAGCGTATCATACGTACGTACGTACATGTATGTTACTTTTTTGCGACAGCATTGCATAGGCTTTCCTCTCAGCGATGGCCTCTTGTGCGCACTTTCCTCACGGAACAAGAAACTTGAAATGCATTTAAAAGAAAGAGAAAAATGTTGAACCCACTAAGATCACTATGTGGAATTTCGAAACACATCAACTTCGTTATGAAAACAGAATTATTTTTGTTATTCTTATTAATCTAGTTTCTTTGTTCTTGTCTTTCCCATTAAATTACTACATTATTTTCTTTTTCCTCCGCTGTCTTAAAAACCAGAATCGTGACGCTCGAGTTTAACCTGAATGAACAAAAGAGAATACGTGCTAAAATTACGCAAGGCAAAATATCAAAGATTGAAAAATCTGAAAGAGGAAATTTATCCTAAAAATAGTAATATAATGAATATGAAGAACATTAATGTACAAACGAAATGTCGAAATTATACAATCACATTATCATCCTTTTATGATTTTCTGCGATTGCTTTACTTTCAGCTGAAGGTCGTCAGGTCATTCAGTTGAATTGGTAATAGCAAAAGTGTATGCGGAGGCACAGGAAATAATGATCATTATGAGACATTTGTAATTTCTTCTTTGTTGTCTTGTTTACTTGTTTGTTTGATATTGTTTTCGTTTTTTTTTTCCTTCTAATAAAAATGTGCCAAGTATAAGATCCGTAATCTCGTCTCTCGCAAGATCTCAGATAGCAGAAAGAAAAACAGATTAGATTATTTAACCAACAGGCAACTCTGTAAGCAAATATATAGATCCTTCTTTCCCACAGACTCTTCTCTGACAAACAGTGCGGTTTCCACCTCACCGGGTCTACTGTTGATGTGCTCACGACCATCACTGAGTATATACGTCAGGCTCTCGACAAGAACAGCGAAGCCAAAACTGTTCCAAAGCATTCAACAGAGTCTGGCATGGTGGCCTTCTATGCAAGCTCCGAGGCTGTGGTATAATTGTACGATTGTTTGACCTAATTAACTCATTTATTTCAAATCTCACAATTAAGGTAGAACGGACATCCCTCAAGGCGCTATTCTAGGTCCTAAACTTTTCTTTATCTACATGAACGATCTACCCGATGTAATAATATCCTAACTAGGCATATACGTTGATGACACTACGGTTTACTCTCGCCTCGACCAAAAATCTGCGAGGCTGGGAAAGCAAACCTTGCCGTTCATTGAATACTGCAACCATATCTGGTCAAGTGCTCCTGCTATCCACCTACATGTCCTTGAAAAAATTAAACGGAGAATCTGCAATGTGATCGATCCCGACTTGGCAGCTCGGATACAGTCACTTTCTCACCGGCGCAATGTATCTTCCCTGTGTCGCTTCTGCAAGTACTTTCACGGCTTCTGCTCTGATAAACTTAGCTCACTGGTGCCCCCTATATACGAATTTACTCTAGCCACAAGATTAGCAACTAGGTTCCACCCTTTTACTGTGAAACCAATAAGATGTAAACGCAAATTCTGCTCCTCAGCTTCTTATCTTGCACTTTCCATTTATCCTAAAAAAATTCTGACCCTCCTTCCCTTTTCTTGTCCATTTATATCAGATACGACATTGCCCATTAACATTTCTAGCGTTTGACAATTTTAAGTTGCACTTGAATCCTGATTTGAGTTGAAATTTCGTAAGTAATTAATAATTTTTAGTCAAAAAATCATGTTTCACTTCATTGTATTAGAAAGAATGTGTTTATCAATTCAAGACAAATGATCGCTTGAAACAATTTTCTTACTTTGATAGAAAATGAGTGACAAAGAGTTCTCAATTACCAGATTTATGAAGTACAAAATTAATTTTAAAAATTTTATGACCAAAAATCAAACGTTATGTATAAAATATATACAAACGTATTCATGAGAACTGTTGAAATTTCGAAATAAAAAATTTAATTAGTACAACGTGTACTTTTGAGTCAGCAGTGATCGTAAAATTTGAAAGTAATGTGTAGTTCTTTGCAAATACGAATAATTCACACATAATTATTCATTATTATGGAAATTTTATATATTTTATCATTTGCCAGTGTGCTTCAGATACTTAATTATTTTTAAGATGGAGTCAGGTAGTTTTGAACGAAAGCAGACGATCAAAATATCTAACATCAATGATTTAACGGACAGGTTTTAATCTGATATGCTTTCATTTATAAAGCTTATCAAATATTTGTGGCTTAATTTAAGCTGAAATCGATAATGAAAAGGAATAACTTCATATCAAAAATTATCCTAGGTATAGAAATGAGAGTAAAATACGTCCTTTTCGAAATTTGACATCTGATAGTAAATTCCTCCTAATTCTAAAATGTTTCTCCACAGATGCGCTACAGATATTAAACAAAATGTTCCAGACGGCAGACTTAAAATAAATAATTACCTTTTTTTATGATCATATTTTTCTTATTTTGTCCTTTCCTGTAAAATTGTTTATTTTCCCCTAAATAAAAAAAAGATCAATAAAAATATACACTACCGGCTATAATTATTAGGCAACTTGAAAATGATGTATTCTAACTATATTTTAGTATTTATTGCCATGTGAATAAATGTAAATGAACAATAAGATGTGTATCAAATAAATTTTTAAATATTTAATAATTGCCTATATTGCAGTTTCATCAATGAAAGAATGAAAAAAATTTAGGATGATTCGGTCGAGTTCATCTTTGCTTTCTTGCATTGTAAAAGCTTGCAAAGTAATAATAACAAAATGAACTATTCGATTTTCATTTAGAATTATCCACTTAAAAATAGTATGAAATACATCGTTTCTTTTAAAAAAAACTGAGGTGGCCTAATAATTATGGCCGGTAGTGTATATTCACTTTCTTACTAGATTGTTTCAAAAAAATAAAACCGAGATGATTCGTTCGTTGAATAAATAAAACAAAAATTGAATTCAATTACCCGAAGTTTGAAGTCATGCCAAAAATCCTGTTTGGATTTCACGATTTAGTAACGAACACTTTGAACGCTCTATCGACTTGATGAACATAGCGCGATATCGCTCAGTGGCATCATTTGGTCAAAATGCTTTTGTGAGTCCACAATTGCGCTACGGACAACTAAACAGGCGAGGAAGCAAAAAGATGGTTATATGATTTAATTTAGGGCGCTTATCTTTATTATTGTTGATTTAGAACAACGTTTCATTTGATTTATTCTGCTGCTTTCCTAATGTTTGGGGAATTGTGTTATTAAGATTTTTACTAGCTTCATATTATTTTCGGTGTATCGCCATTATCTTCGTTTCCATCACAACACTTTGACCAATTGATTGGTCGGATTTGCCAGTGTTTATGGACGTATAGGGATTACAATTTTTTTTTTCGATTTTTGTCTTCATTATTACTTTGAAAAGACTTATTGCGCTTGTCTTTGTATTTTTGTGGGGTGTTTTTCTTTTCTTTTTTTTCTTATCTTTTTTATTCGTAAAAAATGTAAGTACTCTAGTGATTCTAAAGGATCTGGTTTAATTTTTATTTTTAAAGATATTAAAGTATTTTTTGCTAATCGTTCCTTTTCATCCTCTCATTTCGGAGAACAGCTTAATCACAGTGTTCAAATAATATAAGAAATAGAGAAAGTATTTTTCGCTGATTTTTGAACGCGGCTTGAGAACACGTTTAATCATAGTGTTCAAATAATACAAGAAATAGAGAAAGTATTTTTTGCCGAGTGGTTGAACGCGGTTTGAGAACATGTTTAATCATAGTGTTCAAATAATACAAGAAATAGAGAAAGTATTTTTTGCTAAGTTGTTGAACGCGGTTTGAAAACATGCTTAATCACAGTGTTCAAATAAGAAATAGAGAAAGTAAATTTCGCTGAAAACAGCGTGATTCAATAAAGCAACGAGAATATCTAATTTCGCCATGAACATATATCCTTCACATAGAAAAACGAAAAAATAGTGTTTTCTTTTGTTGGGAAGCCATCAGCAAACTCCGGAAAATATGCATTGGTAAATTTGTAAGAGTTTATTCCAAAAGCCTTCATCCCAAAATGTAATTATAAATAATTTTCGAAGGACGCCCTAAAAGCAATGTCACGTGTTCATAGCTTTAGTATAACTAAGGAGCGGAAGGATACAGTTTTCAAATTTTCAAAACTCTACATTGTCACAATCAATGGTTATGAATTTTTGCAAGAAGACAGCCTTCACTTCACGTCGTTTTTACTACTGCTGAAACATCTTACACTTCCCGCATAAACTGTGCTCACATACACAGTCTGGTCTCCATAGACTTTTTCAAACATCAGTAAATGTCGGTGTGTGTGTGGGATAATAAATTAAAAATTAAAATCAACCTTCTTCACATTTAAAAAAGTCACAATGACGTGTGAAATACTGGTTTTTCTCATATACCAAAAGAACTTACCATGTGCTTAAAGAAAAATTCGAAACAGGATTTCGCGAGTAGATGTTAAATTGATATTCTGACGAATGGAAGCGAATTACAAAACTAAAAATGATGCAGCAATCAAGTGCAAAAAAATCTAGATGACTATAAATGACTTCACTGAGCGTCAGCCAGTCAGTGAGTCAGATGGGAGCAGCAAGACGAACCAAAAATATGTAACGGGAGGAACATCAACCACGTCGCACATCCTCCTCCTCCTCCTCCTTCTTTCTTGTGTGCTGATTCCTTTTACTTCTCCGTTCAAAGACATTACTACCAAACAAACGCTAATACATACGTACTCATATACTCTTTCCAACAAATTACTACTACGAATATTTTCTACAACTCTTGATATCCTTAACTTTCTAATTGAACAAAATTTTTACCACCATTCATGTTATCCTTTTCATTAATAAATGTCTGTTTTAATATGAAAAATGTATATTTTATTCTTCCGCATTATTTCACACATTCCAAACTTCCGACCAAAACCTGATGATAATTCTGGATAAAATTTGTAACCTGTAAGGAGTTCGGTTATGCATGACACAG
Source organism: Ascarosepion bandense (assembly GCA_037127315.1). Lineage (NCBI taxonomy): Eukaryota > Metazoa > Mollusca > Cephalopoda > Sepiida > Sepiidae > Ascarosepion > Ascarosepion bandense. The sequence goes on along the minus strand of JBBBDQ010000506.1, from coordinate 639,818 downwards.
GGCCGAATTAAGAAACATTAACCATCTCCCAATATCTTCTTCTTCTTCTTCTACGTGCCTTGTCTCTTTAGGACGTAGGTGATCATGGCCTTCTACATCACCTTATCCATGGTGGCTCTTAGCACGATTTTTCCTGTAACATTTCGCAACCCCCGTTCTGTCATCCACCTCCTCAATTCCTTCAAATATGTTATCCTTTGCTTTCTCTCTATTTTCGTTATCTGGCCTGTTAGTATCAGATTCTATAAGCCCTCTTTACTCATTGCATATCCAGGTAACTTCAGTTGTCTCATACTGATGCTAAGTATTAATTTCCTTTTCGTCTCCATTCTTTCCAAAACCTCATCATTGCTCACATGTTTGATCTATGATATCCGCAGCAAACCTCTGTAGAACCACATTTCAGCTGCTTCAATTTTTTTATGTGTAATATTTGTGCGGAGAGGAATTCCGAAACACTCTTTTGTTTCTTACGCGCGTTCATATAAGATGACATTCTGCCAGACTGTTTATTCAACTTCTGTACGTAGCAAGGCAAAAAATATTTTTAAAAAATAGCAGAAATGCTTAATCTCTAGCAACAATCCATCAATATCTACCTCTTGCATGTGCTGATAGCTTAATAAGAAGCATTACTTTTATGTTGTACCACTTACTGTAAATCTATTTTATAATTACTTGGGTGTTTCAGTGCTTTTGCAACCGCACTACTGACCAAAGTTTTCGGGAAACTCCTGTTGTTCTTTTTTAAATTTGGACAACATGTATTAATTTTTACTTTAAATATGACAAGATTATTGTCAGTCAGTTAAGTGCCATAGGTGATACACGCTTGGGCGATCATGTCTCGAAAGAGACATAACTGACTGGACAGATGATTATCCCGCAATAGGTTGCTATTACTTTCTGCGGTAGAGTGGTTGCCGACCAAGGCTATAGAACCCAATCTGTCTTGTTATTTAACTCATAACTGAAGGGAAGAGACGGATTAATACCTTTCACAATGGTATTTGCGCGTAAGTGAAGGCAAGTAATTCAACTGGAATTCGAACTCGTCTCCCCGGTTTCTCGTTCCGAACCGATATTCACTGTACCATAACGCATATCCTATATTATACATGGTTAAAAAATGTGAGACATTATTTTTTAATAGAAATGTTATGACAGATTAGAAAGGAATGTATTTTATGATTAAATTTTGCTATCCTCAAAATATCCCCTTTAGCCTTGCAACACAAATTTTTGACATTCGCTGCAAAGTTTCTCAAAGTATAAATTTGATAATTGATTACATTCTTTTTTCAATGATTCTAAGAGCTCCTTTTCATTTTTTGAATGAAAAATATTCTCTCTTGTGTCATACTAATTTTAGAGGTTGCTAAACGTTTTTTTAAACCCGAGTGCATTTTGTAAAATTTAGGGAAATTTGGTTTCATCGAAATCGATGTTTTCAGCAGTTTCAAACATCTCCTTTACATTTTCAAAAAGGCTATTATTATTATAGTATTATGTTGTAATAATAATAATAATAATCTTCTATTTGATACTATAGTGTACAAATTCCGGTAAATAATACCTTATATGAAGGAATATTTTCCTTAATTAGCATATTATTTTGAGAGATATTTTCTGGTTTTGTGATCACTGAATAGAATCAAATCTATTCAGTCTCAGATAATGAGGGATTTTATAGGATTTTGAAATGTTTTTATCAGTAATCTATTTAATTATCCTTAGGGTTGTTACCATTATTGACTAGCTGTGTTTAAATGGCATATCCTTTCAATTTCTAGTTCTACATAATTGCCAAATTCTTATAAATTCTATTTCTGTTTTCATTGTTAGTAGTAGTAGTTATTTTACGTTAGAGAGCCTAATGACGTAATGTTTGCAATTCGATTATCTGTATAAATGTTTTAGATATATCAGTTCAAACCGATAGTTTTATCATCGTCTTATTATTTTTTTTTTTATCATCCCAAGTAAAGCGGAACGGGCACTAGTGCGCAAGGGAATACAGTGAGAGAAAAGACCTGGTACAGTGACTAAGGAAGAAAGAATAAAAGATGAACTTGATTAAAGAAAACAAAAGCTCACAGTTTACGTCGCATTTACATTTTTGGAGATTGTAGCTCTCAGAGAAGCAAGTAAACGGAAGGTCGTTTCGCAAGCGGAAAGTGCAAGAAAAACAACTGTTGGAGTTCAAGTGGCGGTTACATTTAACTATTTCGAGTTGTTACTGTGAAAAGATTTGTAGAAATGAAAGAGGAAAGTCACGTGACATCGGTGAGAAAGTGATTGAAATCAAAATGCCAAGTCAGGATCAATTGGAATAAAGCTAAAACAAAGAAAATGGATTCCACATTAACAAAATTAATTACTGGCCATAAAATTTACCGTCCAAAGGCGGATGTAGTGAGGTCTTTATATTGCCTGAAGTAACGTTGTTGAAGGTTCATTCAACTTGTATTAAACTATAAAACTAACTTTGTTTGCCTGAAAAGAATAGCTAGCAACATAAATAAATTATGCTAAGAACATTGTAAGACGGGAGGCCTTTTAATTTTTGGCTGCCTAATTTTGACGAAGGAGAAATAAAAACGATTTGCATAAGATTTTGCAATATATTTATAGAATAATATTTCTAAAGAATTGGTATGAAATTCTTTCTGAATCTCTAGTACTTCAGCAGCTTCCTTTTTTGCACTTCCCGCCCGTGGAATTCCGTATACTTGTTCCCTGATGATTACAATCCTAAAGAATTTAAATGCAATGTCAATTTCCATCTCTTGCACACTTAATTTCAGTCCTTCCTTGTCCTTTTCTCCACCACCCCGTGTATCTTGTTCTTTCCATTTCTCACTCTATCCTCGCAACTGTCTTCAAAATGATATTCCCATCTTTCTCTTGCCCTTTCTCCGACACCCTCTGTATCTGGTTCGTCATCTTCGCTCTTCTCCTGCTTAAACTCTCATTCTTCTTGTATGTAGCCCCTGCGCACAAATGGTGGTACCTTCTTGCTGGGGGTGAAACGTTAAAAACCATGCAAAGAAGTCTTCATTTCAACTGGCTTTAACATTAAGACTCGTGTCCGTTTAAATATAGAAAAAGGAAATCTGATTCCTTTTACAACCCAAAAGTTTGCGATTGAATATTCAAAAGTTACTTAGAATGACCTACAATGACATTATTGAACTCTTGGCTTTTATCGTCCCGGTCAGTGTAAACATTCGTTTAATTAACGCTTCCAAAGTGGAGTCAAAATATATTTGTCGCCCATATTAAAGACGCTCACAGATTTTTAGAAACTCATTTGGAAAAATATTATCTTATATTTCCTCCCCGCTTACGAAAAGTAAAAACGAACATTTTAAAAAAAGAAAAAAAACGCATACTCCTTTCAACCACACATCGAAAAAGAAATTATATAAGTAAATTTTTTTAGAGAAAATCGTTGAGAAAATCAGATATGTATTTTTTTTTCATCTATGAGAAAGAAGCAACAAGAAAGAAATACGAAATTAGGTACCTCTACTCAATTGCCAAAAAACAAAACAAAAATATCATATCATGTTGTTAAAAGGGCTCAAACTTAATAAAAACAAAGTTTTATCATGAAAATGTTCATGCTTTTATTAAGAGGAAAGATCAAAATTTGTTGTTATTTTTTTAAAAATCCGTTTTAACACGTTTGAAATTTTAATCAAAATTTCATTTTTTGTTTTCCGTCAGCGATTCACGCTATGTTTACTTAAGGCGAATATTAAGAAAGTGGAGTCGGTCGAGTAAAATGGTTTTGGGGCAAGTAAATTTTCCCTTGCTCTCGACCGCCGGTCGAGTGATTTCTTGTTCAAATCTCAAAGGCTGTATATATATATATATATATATATGTGTGTGTGTGTGTGTATGTTTTAAATAATTGATAATTGTACTTTGTCAATTAGCTTTAATATATCTGTAAGTATGAATTGAAAACTTTCAAAATCAAGTTATTTCAGAGCCTTCTACGACTAGTGCAACTTGATACCAATCTTCCTGCCCATAGCGCACTGTAGTAGTCACACATCATCAAATGAATATACTGGCCACTTTAAGCATGTGCTTCAGAGTCGGTTTAGACAGCTAGAGTTAAATTTAGTCTTCGCAAAATATTATTAACAAACATCATTACTGCTACTTTTAAAGCCATCAGCATATCAAATTATAAGTCTTCAACTTCTGTGGCATTCGATCTGGGATTTCTATATAATCTCTATAAGAGCTTCGGTGGAACTACAACGAATGAATCCATCATAAAATTGTAATCTATCTAGAATGAATGTTAATTCCGAAACCTTAGGGAGATTTCCTTGCAAGGTAAATTTTCAGTTGGCCCTCCTTCTGGAAATAATATTGTAGAGGAATTATTAAGATCATTGTCAATATCAATTTCCCCATGGGCCTTATTTGCATTCACATACAAATCAAATACCAAACATACATGGCTAAATACACACATAAATACAAGTATGAAGAAATGAATAATCACAGCCCGCCCCCCACACACACAAGAAAACACGCATATATATATATATATATATATATATATATATATATAATCCGCATACGTGCCTGTTTCGCTGCATCACAACTCATCAGTGCGGCTAGATTAACCGTTTGTTTCAAGCCGAGACCGCCAGAAGGAGTAAAAATGCTAAACGAAAAGTCCGAAAAAACATATGGATGTAGACAGATTAGAAAATATTTTCTAGGCTCGTACAAACCTGGATGAAATGATTTTCAATGACAAAGCACTACCTTACTTTGAACTTCCATTTATGAACTTATAAAATTGCTAACCGTTAAAACATTAGTCAAAACAAATCGCTTGACGAAACTGAAAAGATCGAATCCATGCTAGCGTAACCGGCTGATCTTCTCTATCTATCTATCTATCTATCTATATATATATATATATATATATATATATATATAGTAAACATAGAGTTCAATTCATGTTTCATGCTTGAATCCAATCTTCATTCCATGTGGGTTTTTTTTTTTATATTGTTTTGTTTTTTTAGCTCGACTATTTCTAAATGCTGATCAATGGTACTATAACGGAAAATCATTTTTTTAATCCCAACGCGTACACACAGGCAAGGGGTAATAATTGCCCATACCCAGCCTCGGTAGAGACCACCGATCCACTCCACTACTGCAAGGGGGTGAGATATATATATATATATATATATATATATATATATATATATATAGTAAGAAAGTTATGGAACATGTAGTTTTTAAACCCACTGTTTATGCATTTACTTTTATAAAGAGTGCTCGATACACCGTAGAGCTTTATATTGTAATGTTTGTTACAATGGTTTATGCTTTTATAAATCATTGTAACAAACATTACAATATATATATATATATATATATATATATATATATATATATATATATATATATATACACACTTGAATTGTCAAGACTAAAAAGTGGGGATTGGTTAAATCCCTTTCCAGTATGACATATGGTGCAGTTCTCGGTAATGATCATGCAGGCTCTTCCCCAAACGAGTAAAATTAAGCAAAAAAGCCACGTCAGTCTGTACATGACATAACTCCGCATAGAATTTTATCAAGGTATGCGTCGCAGTCTAATGCTCGGGTTTTGACTCTTGAATTAATTCTATGAAGAACATCGAAGAATTCGTAAGATTAATCACAGTAGAAGAATAATCTTGAGCATAAGAATGACTTACCCCTGCCACAACCGACATCGACCTTTGGGTTATTGCAATATTATATTACGTCACTCTCCTTGCATACATTTTTATAAATGAGAGAATCGTAGGTGCGTATGAAGCTAATAAGGCTCCAGTCAATGTTGGAACTATTTTTGTCATGACCGTTAGTCAACTGACACGTTTCCTTTCAACAATATGTAGTCATAAGTAGGTTCATAGACGAATCGATAATTTCTGATTTCCTTTCGTCTCTACCTATATTTTGTCCAATCCAGCTGCCTAACCAAAGCAAACACTTTCCTATAAATACGCTCTCTTTTCGCATTTTATTGCAAAATTTTGTCTCGCTATCTTGTCTGTCGCTGTCTTATCTCTGATAGCAGTTGGTAACTTGCAAAGCATCATGGCTTTCCGTTCAGTGGAAAGATGTACGTTGACATCCATTTTGAAATCCGATTGATAGATGCTGCTTTTCAATTCTAAAAGTGAATGCCAAAAGAGATGGAAAAGAGAAAATTCGATCATGAAAACGGCTTCATGAGAAACAGTATTTTTTCCCAATTGACAAGGTCAAATTCTTTTCTTTGAGGTTCATGGTTTCTTTAATTTCCGCTGAATTGGCTTCTGCATAATTTTCTACCATTTTATTTTTACATAAATAACTACTGGAACAATTTAGGAATACAAATTGATTTATTAATTACAATGAAAGGTAAAATAGGAATCCTTACTTCAATAAATCAGAAAATTATTATTTGATTTAACATCAAAATCCTTCAAAGTTTTGCTATTTTCTCCTTAGAAAATATTGGTGAAGTAAAATATGGTAGGCAGGAGGTAAAATTTGTAGGAATGTATTCTACACACGTTTTTTTTTTTCAATTCGAATTTTCATTCTTCTTCAACTTGTCTTTTTCTTCAAATATACTTAGCTATTAATCTCTTGTTTTTTTTAATTTTCTTTTCTGTCTTCCTTTCTGTTTTATTTTTACTTCCTTTTTGTGTTTATTTATTTAAGTAATTCCATGTACACAATCAAGTATTTCATAGATATCACTGGATATTTCGAATTTAGAAAAATCTAGCACTAATCTGAACTAGATTTTGCTGGCTTCAAAATTTTAGTATCTATGTAATGTGGCATTGCATACATGCGAATCTCACAGTTAAATACCTTACTTGAGTGGTGGGTTCAGTTTGGATCACAATGTTTAATTTTTTACATGTTAAAATTCATACTTATGTCCCCTCATAGGAATCACTTTTACAGTGGAGTTCATCTTTGGCGTGGGATTTTATCGTTTTGTTCTGCAGATATTCTTTATACGTTCTAGAATCATTATTATCATTAAAAAACTTAAGAATACTAACAATAAATGTTGAAAATCTCACGGGTTTCCCATCTTATGAATTATAATTCTTAAAATCATAATTGAATAATCTGATCGCGAGTTCCACAACTATAAAATTCTCTTGAAAATATCCCTATAGTATTGTTAAATATTTAAGCATTAAATAGTTAACGGAATATTGCAATATCAATCATAGATCTGAAAGCAAATCATTACAATAAGATGTAAGGGAGTACCAAAGAAAGATTTGAGATTGACAAAATTTTACATTTCAGTGAAGGAGTCGTTAAACACATAATTGTCCTATCACCACTTTTGTCTATTTTTTCTTACATTGAAAATAAACAGTGTAATTGATAAGTTTTTCAGTCTTTAATTGCGATCAAAACGGAATAACCCATTGTTTATTAGATATCAGTAAGGTGTAACGTACGTGCTAATTAAGAATCAAGCAGAATTATAATATAAATAATAGTACCCGTGAATACTTTCTTTTTTAGAATGTTTTTCCTTCTTTTTTTTTTACTTAAACAGCCTCTCTGATATGTATTTTTCGTCTTTCCAGCGGATTAAAACAGAATAATGTATTATTTATAAATTATTTGTAGGGCATTTATAGCATTTACTTTTTCTCGCTGAAACCAAATACTGCCAATGATGTGTCTTTCCACCGGATCAAAACGGAGCGTTCTATTATTTATGAGGTATTAGTAGTGCATTTATTTATTTATTTATTTATTTCATTTTGATACAGAAATCAAGTACTGTTACTGATGTGCCTTTTTCTTCTTTCCACCGGATCAAAACGGAGTAGTCTATAATGTTTACGTAATTGCCATGTTGTAAACTCCAGGTCGGGGATACAAGAATCCAGCAGGTAAAAAAATTTAAATACCTGTGAAGTTTTATGACAGAAGACGGATAGTGCGACACAGAGATCCGAAGGCGAACTGGCATGGTGAAAGAGGCATTCCAGAAGTTAAGTAATGTATTACGAAACAGGACAATTTCGCTAAAAACAAGGAAAAGAGTACTGGATTGCTACGTGCTGTCCGTCCTTCAATATGGCAATGAATGCTGGTCAATATCATCAAAGTTGAAGGAAAAACTTGAAGCAATTGAAATGTGGTTCTACAGAAGGATGCTGCGAATATCATGGATCTAGCATGTGAGCAATGATGAGGTCCTAGAAATGATGGAAAGAAATAGGAAATTAATGAGTATCAGGAAGAGGCAGCTGAAGTTCCTAGAACATGCAATGAGGAAAGAGGGCTTGGAGAACCTGATACTAACAGGCCAGATAGAAGGGAAAAAGAGACAGGGGAAAGCAACAGGAGGATGATGGAACAAGGGTTGCATGGTGTAACAGGAGAAGGCGTGCTAAGAGCTACCAGGGATAGGGAGACGTGGAAAGCCATGATCGCCTACCTCCTGAAGGGATAGGGCGCACAGAAGAAGGGCGGTGTACGTAGAATTATAATCAGACAATCCTGATTTTTTTTTGGTTGTTTTTTTTCTTTGACTCATAAATGCAATTTTCTGTTTTGATTTGTTGTACTGTTTTTTCTTCAGTTTCACTTATATTATTCCTTTTTCCCCCCTATTTAGTTTAGTTGTAGCATTCTGTATTAAACATGAGAGTTGTCACGATTAAATGATTTCATTTTGTTTGACGTGGCACGATTATTTGCTTGTAGGAATGTAACGTCTCAACAAAACTTTTATATAAACTGAAACGCTCATTTTATCAATTAAAATATTCCCGCTGTCATAACGCTTCCTGTCTGCACGAGACTTCACTGGAAAAGTTACGGTATATAAAATGGTGGAATTATTTTTAAAATTCCCAGTTTTCTTGCTTACGTTTTCGGCGGGAGTAATATAGTTATTGTTATCGGAAAAGTTAAGCTATTATTGCGCAGCAGAAATAGATCTCTTTTTTAATTATAAGATATAAATAGTTAAGACAAAATAACAGAAATTTGAATCTCTGTGTTAACAGTTTCATCTCCAGTTCTTTTCGTGCCTTATAAGTCTTTTTTATGCTAATCCGAGACATGTTCGCTTATTAAAACTGACTAGCAGTATAGCTCGGCGTTGCTCGGGTGTAATGAAAGCTTTAAAACTAATCCGTGGTCCTAGAGCTCAGACTCGTTGGACACTGGCACAAAAGACTAAAAAGCAATAGTTGTTTCAAGTTAAAGCAAAACTGTAGACTAAAAGAAAAATGAATGGATGTAAGTCAAATTTGGATTTTCTGGTATCGATATCAAGTAAGTCTTTTCGTCGTAAACTGAATTTTGAAGGTTAATTAAGTCTTCTGAGTAAATGGTATCATGGATGAGACTAAGAACTATAATTATACCTACTTAGAACCAAACCCGAAGCAAAAACTAAAATAAAAGGGCTGAAAAAAATACAGACACACAGGCAGATACACACACAAACATCTGGCATTTTTATATATATATATTATCGATTTTCTGCACTATTGTAAGAACTGCAACCTTGAAACTTCTGAATATCGTTTCTTATGTCTTTGTCTATGAGTGTATCAAATTTGATTATAATCGGGCCACTCCTTCTATAACCCGATTTTTTCGATTATCGATTTTCGGTATTTATCGGGGGTACCTCGACACAAAACCGAGCTAAGAACACTTGCAGACGCTTATAGTACAACTGTGTAAATCTTCAAGGAAATCGGTTCAACCGTTTCGGAGTCTATATTTAACGGACACCTACACACACATACACACACACAGTTCTATTTAAAAATAAGTTTAGATTAATGCTTGACATAAGAACAGAATATTCATCAAAAAGTGCAATCAGGCTTTTTAACCGAATTTCATGTTTATTTTTTAATTTAGTTCTTCGCCATAATTCCTAAAACTTAGTAAAAATTTAAGCGCAGAATGACAAGATGTGCGTTGTGGTGCAGTGGATATCTGCTCGGAACTAAATGAAACTAAATGAGTAATCTATTTCATTTTGATTTGATCTACGCCAGGAACACTTCCTCATTCTTGTTGAAATATATATTGCCTGAGTTCAACTCACGGTCAAACGTCCGCAGTTTTGTACAACATGTATTGCATTTGACATGTTCAAGGGATTTATCGCAGTCTCTGTACTGTCTTGGATAAATTCAGGGATTGGGAAAATCAAATTTATGTCCCTTTCTCAAATGTCTATTTCTTTCGTTCCTTTATATTTTGTGTATCTATCTACTCTATATCTATCTGGGTATATCTACCTCTATCTCTATCCTTACCCCCACCCACTATCGGTGTCAGTTTCTGTATCTTTTGTTTTTTGTTTTTTGTGTTTTATCGCAGATTCTCTTTTGCTATCACTCACTTCGATGATAAAAACTGAAACCGTATACTTTTTTTAAAGTTCACTTTAATATTTTTTGTGAATAAATATTTTGGTCTCTTGTTGACCGTTGTAAATGTTTTTAAAAATTTTAAATGAATTATGCTGAATAATTTTTTTAAAGTTAGGCCATTTTCTTATGTTCTCATTTATTTATTACCAGATTACATAGTAAAATTCTAATATGTACATTCTGGTGAGTGGAATATACGTTCCTGGTGTAAATAGGTCATGACTATGAGCCTTTGATGAGCAACCACCTGCAATATGCGACCAGCTTTTGATGGTAGTAGGGGTGGGCGCATATGACAGCTTTCACTGTATGTGATTTTTTTTACCATAAAACTGATGCTATATTCAAACTACATCTCCTAACTGATTTTAAATTTATTGTTCTCCGTCATTTTCAGCCATTTTCTCATACGAAACTAATACTGTTTGTCCAGTATTCTTTTATCAAAACTTGATTTGTATCTCCATTTTGTACGATTTTTTTTTTATGTAGGCTTCGATTCTTTTCCCGTGTCTCAGCATCAAGCTCGATTTAATAAATATCGTCGAGAAAAATTGCAACTCATGTGAAGTAATGCAATAAAGGAAGACAAATACAGAGAAGCGAATGGGGATTTATTTCGACACTTAAACGACGGCACAAGCACAGTAAGCATAATTAGATGTTTGAAATTACGAGGGAATTGAGTGTGTAATTGTATTCTTCATTTTATTGATAATTCAATAGGAAATAAAGTTCTCGCATAATAAAAAAAATTATCAGAAACATTTTTCCTATAAAGTGAAAAGCATCAGACAAATTCAACCATTTGTGGAATTAGATATAAACAGAGATTTTGTGTGAAAAACAACCAATGCAAAAGGCATACAGTTGAAACGGCATTGGGTGTTCTTTTCACTGGGTAATATATATATATATATATATATATATATATATATATATATATATATATAGTAGAGTGCAAAAGTATCAAGACAAGAACTAGTTTATCTTTTATGAGGCACCAAAGTAAATTTTAAAATCATCTCTGTCATAATTTTTCATATTATACAAGTTATTTTGAAACGACTCTATGTAAAATCCTTGGGATATTTTGGATAGAAACTTGATAAATCTAATCTTACTTTGCAAGACACACTTTGGGAACAAATACAAGCTGCTTAGTAGGAGATACCATTAGATACATTGAAGAAGCTTGTAATGTCAACGCCTGACAGAATGAAGACTGGTCAAAGCAAAAGGCTATTGTACTAAATAAATAAATTTATTTTGTAACAAGTATTTTTGTGTTAAAGCCTTTGTTGAGTTAATCAAATACAATTACTTTAATTAAATTGTTTATTTTCTGTTAATATGCCTCATAAAAGTTAAAATAATTCTTGCCATAAGACTTTTGCACAGTACTGTATATATATATATATATATATATATATATCGTTCATTCAGTAATGAATTAGAACACTCTCAGCTATTGGGCGTGTATAGTGATAATATACACGGTAAAAAGTCTGCCTCCTCCTACCGATCGCCCCTAACTCAGAGGTAGAATCGCCGACTGACGCCAATCAGTCGGGTTTCAATCTTGGGTAAAAAGCAATCGGCTGTCTAACCGTGCTGATGAGATGTGATACAGTGAAACAGATCTCTGCAAATGACTATATATATATATATATATATATATAGAGAGAGAGAGAGAGAGATAGAGGTTTTTCACTGAGCTGATCAATGTTTTTTCAGTTATAAAAGTTTGGCGAAGACATTATTTTAATTTTCTTTAGAATTATTTCCTATTTTCTTTTATTCATATGAAGTTTCGTATAATTTAATATTTTGTGTGTTAGTGAACCTTTTTGCTTGATGAACGTTTTTTCTTAATTAGCGTAGAATTTGTTCTTGGTTAATTGCTTCTTATTGTGTTGATTTTTTAAAGCGGGCTACAGTGTTTTGCTGATTAATTGCTTTGTACATTTTATTAAAGCTCTACCCATATTTTGATCACAAACATTTTTGTGGGAAAAAAAATCTTATCTTACTTATAATACCATTCTACTCGTAAACTACTGAAAACTAGCAAATTAGGCGCTATGCATCATTACAAATTAATACGATATATATATATATATATATATATATTATTATTATTATAGACTTTCCCTTCGATTACGACGTATGAGCGTCTAACCCAGTTAGACTACCACACAAAGAATTGTTTAAAGTGGTGAATGCTTGTGTAGCGCCATCCACACTTTTTGGAACTGCTGATAACAAACAATCGGTGCAGAAGTCTGCCACAGATCGCATGGACAACAGACCATAGTTATTTAACCCATAACTAGAGGGAAAGGACGGATTAATACCTTTCCCAAGGGTACCAGTTCGCAAGTGAATGCAAAGTGTTCGACTGGAATTGGAACTCGGCTCACCGATTTCCCCCTCCAAGCCGATATCCACTGCACCACGACGCACACTGTAAGTATATATATATATATATATATATAAGTTATCCCCAGACAGGTCTGTTTTGCTGTACCACAGCTCATCAGTACGGTTAGACATCCGATTGAATTTAGCCAGGATTGAAACCTGACCGAATTAACATCAGTCGGCAATTCTACCTCTGATCTATGGACGCTTGGTAGTTTGTGATATACCATGTAAACATACGCCAGTAGCTAAGTGTTCTAATTCATTACTCAATAGATGCTAGAGTAGCTACTGCTTTTTTCAAAGTCTACCATTCTTCCAGAGTGCTCAGTCAGGATATGAGAGCGTATATATATATATATATATATATATACACATACACTGTGTATCTGGGTGGATTTCCTCTTTTATACAAATGTCGTTAAACGACGACTAACAAAGTACTGCGATTAAGCTTTTTTTCATTGATATATATATATACATATAGCGCAAACATATTTTACTTTGCTTTTCGGTATCAGCAATTTGCAATTTCATAATCTCGCTCTTTTATGCAATCTAACAATCATCAGGTAACGACTATCTATATGTTATAGTGGAATATCCTGCTATCCCTCGAGAATAGAATGCTCTACTGCATAAAAGACGGTAACAAGCCGTACGAATAAGGGAAAATAGGTCACTATTCGATAGTCGATTCTGCGCCAACCCGTGGCTTGCCTATATGTGTATTATTGTTAATTGTACCTAATATAATAAATCTGAATTTCTTATTCCTGGGGTAGAGTTCCATTCTTCAACTGATCATTTTATACTGTATTCCTTTTCGGGATATATCAATATATATATATATATTGATATAATTTAGAAACAAATAGGTATTTTACAATTTTAGGGGTAATACGTATTTCGCAGGCTAACCTTGCTGCTCGTCAGACCACTGACAAGCAGCAAGGGGAGCCTGCGAATTACGTATTACCCATGAAATTATAGAATATCTAAAAAAGATTCTAAATTATATTACTTTTAAATTAAATAAATTTAACTTTGAGTTCTTTTGTGTTCGTCTCTATCGGAATTTACCTGAAGTATATAACAAGTATGTTACTCAAATATATATACTGCGTATTTGGGAAGCAATTCCTCTTTTATTCAAATTTCGTTAAAAGACAATTAATAAAGTACTGCGATTAAGCTTTTTTTATTTTTCTTGTGCTCATTTGGCATTAAATTTTATTGTAGCTGATTGAACCATATAGTGGATAACGGCCAAGTGGATGCTTTCTAGAAATTTAGATTATTTCTTTCTACTTTTGTTGAACAAAAAACAAACCATGTTATTTATGAGTGCATAAAAATCTGATATAAACTATAGGTTTCAACTAATAACATATTAACTCTCATTTGAAAAATCATATTTGTAATTTGGGTAGTGATGAAAGGCAATGCTTCCTGGTTGCAAACAATGACCAAGAGTTTCTAAAGGAAACGATGCTTTTAATATTTTTTGAAATTTTCTGTGTGTTTTCATTAAATAAAACGTTCTTTTTTTTGAAAGCGGGAAAATTTGACGAAATAATTTATTAATTATATTTGCAATTATCCCAGGAACTAAAAAAGCATGAACACTCCCCTCTCGCAGATCCAAGTATATAAGCAAAAAACGAAAACAGCATAAAAAAATAATCGCACATGAATCAAAAAAGAATAATTTCGTGGCGTAAGTTTTGTTGCTATATGACGAAATACCTTATATTTCGGATCGTAACCTGCGTTTTTCTTATCTTGCCGATCGTTTTCATAATCCTGTCGCATTCAAAAATCCGTCTTTTTTTTCCAATCTTTATTTTTGACACTGATTAAACCACAAAATTAATCTGGCATTGCATTAATTACTTGAACTTATCTAGAAAATGATTCTATATATATATATATATTGATTGTTTAATTACTTAGTTTCTGGTCATAATTCGATTAGACCAGTGCACAATTGTAATAAAAAGTGTTCAATACAATTATATTGTAGAACTTTTAAATATTTTCTATTTGTAAACGAGTCACTGCAATTACTATTGCAAATCGTCTGAAGACACCATTCATGGTAGAAGCCTGGGTCGTGTAGTGGCTCGTTTACAAATGGAATGTATATATATATATATATATATATATATATATATATATATGGAATAATTTGAGAAACTAATTACTAAAACAAATAATTTAAACTGCATTAATTCCGTCCAGATTCACAAAGGCTAAATTCTTTTCTCACAAAATTATGAATACACTGTGTTATTATAATTAGAAAAAAATAATGATAAATTAAAATAGAAAATAATAAGATAAATGTGATAGGCAAAGTAAAACATCATGTCAAAATGTAAATATTAAGCGTTTCATTTATTCGTTTAGCCAATTTTAAGGCGAGATTAATGCTGTTTGGCGACCAGTATTAAAATGCTAAACCTCTCGATACATCTGAAATGATAATGATGATTTTCTGAATGTCGCTGAGACGGGATACTAAACAGAAAAGCTCATTTAGTTGCATGTTCTAGCGAAATTGCCCATATGATTTTCTAAGCGTAACTTAGATAAGGGACAAAGATGAAATTGTGTAAGGAGACGTTCAAAATTTAGCGCGTGAACGGTAACAATTTATGAGATCATTTGATTTTTTTTTTGATTTTTTTTTGTTTTTTTTTTGTTTTTTTGTTACGATAAAATATACCCTCAAATAATTGGTCCACTTACATACTGAAAAGTTCCTAACTCCACATAGGAAGGACTACGATAGAATTTTGTTTAGCCATTGGATTATGTTTAGTAATATTGGCTTTTCAAGATATTCCTGGTAAGTTTAACCTCTTTCGCATTTCCCACATTAGTTTGTGTGTAATGTTTAGTCGATTTTTCCAATGTCTAAATTTGTCTACGATTAATAATATAGAGAATATTGTACTCTGGTTTATTTTTACTATAGTTCCCCAAATCAGTTGTGTCCTACCTTTCGGCCATTTGCTTCATTTGCCACTATATCAAACATGGCGGTATACTTTTTTTCTCGCTTCATAGGCAATGTATTTATTAAAAGATTCTAGCCTCTTTTTTATCCCAATAAAGCCACTTGATATGGATTTAAAGTAACTGTTGGAGGATATATTACATTGCAAACATCTCGTATTGGCATTCAATGTTTCTCAATGAGCTGCTAAATACTGTAGGGAAAACACTTTAGCTTATACAATTTACATCTTGATCTTTCATATATATATATATATATATATATATATATATATTTCTCCTATTATTAGACAAAACATTTGTTTTATGAATATATGTAATAAATGCCACTTAGAATCTAAAAGTTTATTTGCTGAAATGAGGAGAAAAGATTAAAATGGGTTAGTTTTTTTATCGTAGTAAGCAAGCGGAGATTTTTTGTATGAAGTTTTTTCTCACTACCATTACTATTTTTTTTTTGCTTTTATTTCTTTTCCAATTGCAAACGTATATTGTACAAAGATGCTGTTTCGACAAAATGTATAAAATTGTAAAATGTTTCACCCGATTCTGTAAATGAGTAATTTATATAAGTAAAATGTTCGCTTATTTCATCAACTTTTACATGTATACAAAATCCTTGATGTAATTATTTTTGGAAGAAAAATAGTCAACATTGCACTAAGAATCCATTTTCAAAGTTATCGTCAAATATCTAGTTTTAGTGATTTTATCTTTAACAAATGCCTGCAGGAAATGTCACGATGAAAACAACTTTGTGGTTATAACAAGAGTAAATTGTGTAAATATGTGTGCATAATTGCTTGAAACATCAATCTACTTAGAAACTATATATATATATATATATATATATATATATATATATGTGTGTGTGTGTGTGTGTATACGTTGACGTAAATTTATTGTCGCTGAACTAGCGATTTAAGTACTTTCTAGACATTTTAATTATACAATTTCAATTGTATGTTGAAATACTTGACTAATTAAAAAAAAGTGATTCCCCTTATATATATATATATAGGCATTCATCATCCACATACAAGCCTGTTTTACAGCTCATCAGTGGGGCTAGACATCCACTTGTCTCCGGTCGGGATCGAAACTCGATCGATTTGGTGTCAATCGGAGTCGCTAACTATTAAGCCATAGGCACATGGAATAAGAGAAAGAAAACTTAAGCGTGTTATGTATAAGCGGCGTATACACACGCCAGTCACCGAAAGAACTCAATTCATTGCTGAAAAGAGTCGTGCATATATCACCGAAGTGGTAACTATTTTCCAAATCTCTCTCTCTCTCTCTCTCTCTCTCTATATATATATATATATATATATATATATATATTCCATAGATATTAAATACTTTAAAGCTATACATATATATATATATATATTCCATAAACATTGAATACTTTAAAGCTATATATATATATATATATATCCTATAAACATTGAATACTTTAAATATATCTATATATATATATCCTATAAACATTGAATACTTTAAAGATATATCTATATATATATATATATCCTATAAACACTGAATACTTTAAAGCTATATATATATATATATATATATATATATATATATAACCTATAAACATTGAATACTTTAAAGCTATATATATATATATATCCTATAAACATTGAATACTTTAAAGCTATATATATATATATATATATATATCCTATAAACATTGAATACTTTAAAGCTATATATATATATATCCTATAAACATTGAATACTTTAAAGCTATATATATATATATATATATCCTATAAACATTGAATACTTTAAATATATATATATATATATCCTATAAACATTGAATACTTTAAAGCTATATATATATATATATCCTATAAACATTGAATACTTTAAAGCTATATATATATATATATATATATCCTATAAACATTGAATACTTTAAAGATATATCTATATATAAATATATATATATATATATAATCCTATGAACTTTGCATACTTTAAAGTTCTCTCTCTCTCTCTATATATATATATATAGCTTTAAGTATGCAATTTTCATAGAAAAAAATGTACACCATATCCGACCGAGACAGAGCGTGCTTTATTATAAGTTTGGGCAATGGTATCATCAGTCTGTAACCCAATCTTCAGGCCATCAAAACTTGATTCCCTTTAAGCGTCAAACAGACTTTCGCTACACAGTTTTTGTATCAGTGTCCTTACATCATATGTCCCCTGAGTCACATTCAGGAGGACCACTAAGTGAGAATCAAACTCGTTATACTTACAACACAGGATTCACGCAAACTAGCTTGAATGGAAGATATGAGAGTTGTGGGTGTCCTAACGTGGACAAAAATCAATACAGTTTTTTCGGTCATTGTGAATCACTCGATATCCAGACAGATCCGCCGAGTAATTATCAAATTATTAACGTTTCATACACCACACTTATATTTTTTGTATCCGTCAGTTAAGTGTCATATGTGATAAACGCTCGGGCAGAAGATTTTTCCGCAGGAGGATGTCAATTTCTACGGTAGATTGGCTGCCAACAAAAGCTATAGAACTTGATCTGTTCTGATATTTAGCCCATAACTAGAGGGAGAACAGACGATTTAATACATTTTTAAGGGTAATTACCCGTAAGGGAATGCAACGAATTCAACTGAAATTAGAACCCGTGTCTGTGATTTCTCGTTTCGAGTCAATATTCATTTAACCAAAACGCTTATCCGAAGGTTTAGCATTGGAAGTAAGATAGCTGAACATTGGATAGACTGTTCTTGGTGTAGCTTTCTACAACACTACATAATGCTGCAAAAGCAACATATTATCATTCGAACTCGATTTATGTCAATGAATAGCCTAATATTGATGACATGCATTAGATAAAACACCTTCAAAAATATTTAAATTGCTAGCGATATAAAACCGCTTTCTCCGATAAATGATTGAAAATGGCTGTAAAGGAATATATTCTTTACATCAAAATGAAGACACTACTTAAGCATATCTTAGAGGCCAGCGCTACAGAATTCCAAAAAATATTCCAAATAACAAAACCCCATAACTTGAAGACTTCCAGTCGCTGCAACACCTTAAACGAATATCATCTATAACTAGAAGGGAAAGCAATGATATTTCCAATATGTTGACTTATAAGGCTGCATTAAACTTTCACAAAAACAGAAATAATAGAAAGTGTAATAAACATCAATTGATTTGGAAAATCTATTTTCCTGAAATCGGTTATTATTTTCTGTCCTCACCTAGTATTTATTCTTACACTTTGCTGACGGCGACATGTTACTTTTCCATGTCGTTCCTATAAAATTGTTCATAGCAATTGTTTTTTTTTTCCTTTTATCATTTCACCCCAAGCAAGGCGTTAACGCCACTCATGTGCAGGGGGTTACATAAGAGAGTTGAAGTACTTGGCAGAAGGAGAGTGAAGACAAAGACGAGCCAGCTACGGGGGTGAAAGAGAAAGGGTAGGAAAAGTATGTGAACAGAGGAGTGAAGACAGTTGCGAAGGTAGAGAGAAACGAAAAGAACAAGATACACGGGTTGATGTAGAAAATTCTTGTGGAGGGGGCACCATTGATCCAAGTTCATCAGAGCAGAAGCCGTGAAAATATTTATAGATAATAAATAAATGTTCTGATGAATTCTCGTACTTAGTGCAATCGGCTTTAATTTAATTTAAATTTAAACGTAAAACTAGATGAGCAAATAGGAGTCATCGTTTTGCAGTTAAAATCGCTCGACGAACCATAAGTTTCATTCTAATAAGTTCTTTTTTGCGAATTTCTTGATTCCCTGCTACCTAAGTTTTTTCTGAAATGCAACGTCAATCACAATCTTTTGTTTTCCTTAAACCTGTTCTTTGAACTTGCCCTTTCTCTTCCCTAATCTCTTCTCATTCTTTTTCCCCCGCAGTAACCATTTGCGTTTTATTGGCTTTCCCGCTTTTGCTCTGGGTGAGAAGATTTAAGAAAGATTTTTATAAATTACAACCGACATAAACACTAACTATTCGGTCAATGAATGTCGAATATTTCCTGTGTGGAAATGGCTTCACTCACTATTACAGTTACCGTACCCTGGCAATTGTCCATTATTAGGGGGAAAAAATCTTGTGCAAATTTGGGTAGACCTGTACGACCGGCACCCCACGGTAATTTTTTTGCTTTTTATTTTCTTTTTACTTTTTTCAGTGCATTCCTATCGATTACACCCTAAACTTTTAGATTTGCAAAAATAATTTTAAAAAAATACAATTTTCAAAGGTTTTTAGGGGGTGCTCAGCTTCTCATACAACGTTCTAGTAAATCGATCCCTCAAAATAGTCTTTATTCATTAATTTCCTACAAGTTTTGAAAACAAACTCATCATTGTCTTTTACTTGACCCCGAGGCGAGTGTCTCCAATATGGGGGATCGATTTACTAGGACGTTGTATGAGAAATTAATCACACCCTAAAATTGTTTAAATATTGAATTTTATCTCATTTTTTTTTTTTTTGCTAATCTGAAAGTTTAGTGTCTAATCAAAAAGAATGAATTAATTTTTTTTTTTAAATGTAAAGCAAAAAAAATTCAAGTTGGGGGGGTGCCAGTTGTTCAGGTTCGCCAAATTTAATTATGATCTAAGCTTATTTTAAGAAGGCATAGGTGATTATTTTTTAAACACCCTGTAAAACTACGAGGGTGGCATAAAAGTTCATACTCTGACTATGAAGCGATGCTAGAGCTGTGGAATCATGCATGCATTAATTTAGATTATTCTTATTAATTTGGCATGGTATTGTTTTTCACATACCTGATAAAAAGGGGTTTTACAACCCACGGATATCTATGCTGACATGGTTGCTCCATTAGGGGGTGATGCTCCAGCTTCGTCAACAGTGTAAATGTGGGAAACTGGATTTAGGAGGGGAAATGTGTGACGAAGATGGCTCAAGTTCTGAACGTCCTGCTCCTGCCACTACCAAGTAGAATATTGATTGTGTTCGCCACGTAGTGATGGATGCGAGGCGATTTAATATAAATCAAATAGCCTATGGTATTAGAATATCCAGTGAAAGATTTGAGAATTTTCAGCTCTATGAACTTAGAATGACAAAGCTTTCTTCTCGTTGAGTTACACATCTTCTGACACCTGAGCTCATCCCGAGATTCACTGGGTTCATCACTTGAGCCAGAGACAACCCAAGCAGTGAAAACATCACTGTTCCAACGTATGCTGATATTGTTTTCTCTACAAGGAAGGTGATCGCTACGGTTTGTTTTGGGATTCAAAATATATTGCGCTTATTGACAATCTTCAAAAGGGTCACCTAATTCAATGGAGAGTATGAAGCCAGTTGCGTTAAATCATTTAAGACCAAACACGCAGAAAAGCTGACGAAAGAGGTCTTGCTTGTGTGAATGAATATTTATTCACGTCAATGATACTTGAAATGTGGCACAGGGCCAACGAGGGTCATGGGGAGAGGGTGCTCTTCAGTATCTATCCTATACCCAGTTAATCACATTCACGACCCAATCAAACTTAAGAATTTATCTTTTACCACAAGAACTCGTTGATCTTCCTACAATCCTCCAAACACCATAACAATGGCTGATTCGCGTGACTGGCTTTAAAATAGTTGATCACTCTTTATATTCTCCTGATTTCTCTCATTTATTTCCTAAAATGAAAAAAAGAAAAAAGAACGGTTGACTGGGTACCAGTATGCAATGATAATGACGTCATATTTGCAGTTGATGATATTTTACTAACAGCGTAAACAGTCGTTTTTTAACAGTTAAATACCAGTTTATTTGTTTTGTTTTTAGAACATACAAAACTCAATGGGTTCTTTGATGCAGACATCATTTATAAAATAGATTCATATGAATAGAATACATACTTTTGTCAAAAAGCAGTATGTAGGACAAAATTTATTGGCGTATTTTTGTAAGGAGGAATTTTTTTTTTTGAGAGTTAAATGTATTGCTAGTGATATTTTTTTATTCAAAATTATTGCTGACATTTTACTATAAAATTATATTGTTAAACTTTTCCCGTGTTTTGACCCCAGTTTGGGTGTTAACTGTTTGCCCATAGCTGGGATCCTAACAGGTGCCACCAGATTCAGAGTGGACCAGGAAAAAACAGAAATTAAGAGGTAGTTCTATACTCCTCAAAACCTTCTCATCGAAGACCTTGCTGTCAGATGCAGTTGATTGTCATACTCTGAAACATCAGATGTCACTTAACAGGGAAATAAACAATGCAGTTATTAATAAGAAATATTGACGTTAATGCCCACAAGATTTCGCAGCTGTCGTATCGTTTTTTTCATAGTCAGCCTGTAAACATTTCAGCTTAATTTACTAATATTTGCCTTTAGATTGACAGTGGGAAGAATAGCAGAATACTTCTAGATAATTGAATTCCTGCAGTTGCAGTTTCTCCGACTTTCTTGCTATACAAAAATAGACGGTCAACAAATAGGTTCATTTTAGAGCAATTATGTTATACTGAATTTGCTTTACTCGCATTGGATAATCTAAGTGTATTATCGTTAACAAGAGGGATAGTTCGAGATACCAGCTGTGAGTGAGAAAAATTGTAAAGAAATAAAAACCTGCATGGGAAAATTTTTATGACAGGCGAAAAGAAAATGTGACACTGAAATTCCGAAAATACTTTCATAAAAAATATAATTATTACGAAACAAATAATGTCATTGGAAATGAATAAAGTCAATCAGTTAAGTGCCAAACATGTTGGGCGATCATAATTGACCTGTCAAAAGATTTTCCCGCATTAGGTTGCCATTGTGCTCTACGGTAGACTATTTGCCAACCAAGGCTATCCTGTTAGTTAATTCATATCTGGAAGGAAAACACGAATTAATACTCTTTTAAAGGGTATTTGCGCATCAGTGGATGCAACGAATTCAACTGGAATTCAAAATATGCTTTCCGATTTCTCGTTCCAAGCCGATATCCACTGCACTTGAACTCACATCTTTTCTAAACAAAGAAAACTTTGCTGAACATCGAGATATTCTCTTGACTGGGAAGAGTCGATTTAAAAATGGATTAGTTTCTAAAAAGCTGAGAACTTTGTGCAAATACGATAGGCATCAGAAGGAAAACCAAGCTTGTTTATAAAAATCAAATTAGTTTTAATATTTCATTAATTTATGTTTACAGTTGTTCTTAAGGAGATTTTACTTTTTTTGTGTGTGGGGGTGTTCCTCTTTTTTTTCCTTGTATTCTAACATCGTCTCTCCTCTTCTTTTTATACACCTAATTACTGCTCTATCTCCTTCTCTATTTTTTACTTCTTACATATCTCTCTCTCTATATATATATATATATATATATATATATACACAAGGGTGGCTACTGTTTTTTCAAAGTTTACCTTTCGTCCAGGGTGTGAGAGCGTAAATATTGTCATTCGCAGACAGATCTGTTTCGCTGTATTACCTCATCAGTACGGTTAGACTCCGATTGCTACATAACCCAGGCTCGAAACCCGACCGAATTGACGTCAGTTGGCGACTCTACCCCTGGGCCACGGGGCGTTCGGTGGAAGAAGACAGTCTTTTTAGCGCATATCATATTACGCGCCCAATAGCTAGTGTGATCCAATTCATTTTACTGAATGAGCGATACGTAAAGTCTCCAACTGACTCCAATTCGGTCGGGTTTCGAGCCTGAGTTATGTAACAATCGGAGTCTAACCGTACTGATGAGGTGTGATACAGCGAAACATATCTGTCAACGGATGACAATATATGTAATATATATTTTTTCTTTGTAACTTTCCGGTTTGTTCTTTTCGCTGTTGTCATTTACTCATTTCTTGTAAAGAGTTGTAAACATACAAGAGCGTATGCAGCCGCTAAAACCGTAGACAGCTTGACATCCTACATCCGTTACGGACAATTTCTCTCCCTGCCTTTATTTGCGCTTCAGTAACCCAAACAATAAATAAAATAAATGCACAGGAGTGCGGGATCCACAGCTTAAAGGGTCCACACTTGCGCATGCGTCAACTGAGTTAACATCGACTCGGGAATATCAGAAAAAATGTTAACATTGTAATAATTGTACCTAGTATGTTTTAGATAATAATTAAGAGATACAAATATTAACCTGTTAAAACAAACTTTATTTAACTTCGTCTACATTCATGGGTGAGTCCCTCGTGGTTGGCTAAAATGTCTGTTGGCGGGAGCAGCACGGGTGGCTGGTGTGAAATCTTTTGAGGAGCTAAAAAAACTGAAATGCTACTAGTTGTTGGTCAGAAGGGATGGGCCAGAAAGAGAGGGAGTGAGAGATGAAGGGATTTCTGGGATAGTAGTTCGTGACCTAGGTGGAAGCACCTGGAGAAGAGGAGGGAAAAAAAGACAAAGTTAATATGTTTAGGTAGTGTTATTTCTGACCTCTATTAAGGGGGTACTACAACATCATTCAAAACGGTCCATCGCGTAACTTGTAACTCCTTCAACATCCAGTGTCCATATAAAAGCCCCCGACACATTTGTAAGAAAACAGCGCGCATAAGTAGTCTCTGCATTCTGATGTGACTTTCATCTTGTGACCTACTGGGCAGAATTACTTGTGTCTGTCGCAACAGATTCTAAATCAGTGCAGGTGCGAGACAGTTGTAAGTTTGATAAACGAAATCGATATATAGAAGTCGAATTCACAATGAATTTCCTTGTCTCCCCTGTTACGAAAGACATCAAACCACTTTTTCTGAACTCTGTCCCATCGCTAGATACCTTGGCAAAGATTTCACCCGTGATGTTAATCCTCTGTCTGCCTTTGAGCTTAATCATTCTGTGGTTTTGGCTTTTGTGTTTAAAATTGTCACATCTCAATAGTGTACGTACACATGCTTCGGTTGTAACTCACGACTCCCAAAATACCCCTTCCTGGCTCCTTCTTATGTGCCATTCCTCTTTTACAAGATCCACTTTTTTCACTTCCGCAATAACTTCCTATATCATACTCAACACCTCTTGTCAATTTCATTATGCTAAATATAGTGGGAAAGCTCCTGCTGATTAGATCCAGGTCCATCGCATCAGTAAAACAAAACCCAGGCCATGTCAGATTGAAGATGAGGACTTCCGAGCCCATTTTGACGTTGACAAGTGGACAGTAGAGTGACGTAGAGAAGCAGACAGTGAGAAAACAAAACCGAAATAGCTTGTGGTTTAATCGGCTGGATGGCATTTTATCACACATTCACTACTGTATTTTGTAACTCTAAAACATAAAACGACTTTTTTTTTTTTTTTTTTGGTAAATATTTGGCAATTTATATCCAGCCAATGCATGTCTTCCAGCAACTACAGCACATTATTTATTTCTGTATAAAAATACAATAATTGGCACAAAGCCGAAAAGAGGTGGGGGTAAGTTTGGTCGACACTAGCTATCCTTTCCTTAGCTGAACACTATCATGACCATTCACTCATTACAATTTGTGAATTCGCCACAAGAACCCAGCAACTACAGCACTCAGTTTAGCAAGCGATAGGATTAAGATTAAGCAATAGGATTGAAGCTGGATGAAGAAGTTGAGATTGAGGGGGTTGACCAAGTTAACACAATCTTGCAGTGTTGCGGGTAATTCTTAGTTTGATTAGAGGATACGTAACATTGTGGCGACGTTAAAGTATTGTTAAACCAGCTGTTTCTCTGGTCTCTAAACTGACTGCAGTATTCAGTCGCCTTCCCACTTAAAGTAAAATGTGGCACAATGCCTTTTTAATCTAAGTTCCCGGGCCATACAGCCCGGCCAAAAATTCCTATCTAATTTTCCCCAAACCGAGACTCTACCCTTCGACGGAGCCTCGACCGAGTTAATACTCTCCGGCCCGTAGGCAGAGAGTTTGACAGTGCGTAAGGCAGTCATTGGGCGTGGCTGCGCTCTTAACTGATTGCTCATCCCCAAAGTTGTTGCGAAGTGCTCTAGCTGAAACCTTTCACACTGATAAAATAAAATCGGAGAACGTTACATCTGACAATTTTCTAACCTCGATAAAGCTGTAAAGCGTCTCCGAGCCCTTGTGGGCCACAAATTATTTTCCACCCTGCAACCTCTCTCACAAGCGAGATCTAGCAAGCCTCTTTCTGTTCTGTCGCTACTTGCATGGAAAGTGCTTTTATGAACAATATTCCTTGGTTCCTTCAGTCGTAACCATCACACTATTTATTTTGTAAATAATACAAAATTGTGGCACAAGGCCGAAAAGGGGAGGGGAAGAGGTTGGTACTCACTGAACTATCCTATACCTAGCTAAACACTATCACGACCCATTCACTCATTACAATTTACACATCACCACAAGAACACATCCATCAACTCTCAATCCTTCATACACCTTAATGCCACAAACTTACAAGGGGTACCTGAACAGTTGGGAAAAATAACCCATGACAATAAAAATGTATTTATATCCATAAAATAAATGTACAATATAATATAATATGTCAGTCAGTTAAGTGCCATACGCGATGCACGCTTGGGCGATCATGTCCCGAAAGAGACATGACTGACTGGGCAGAAGATTATCCCGCAGTAGGTTGCCATTGCTTTCTGCGGTAGACTGGTTGCCTACCAAGGCTATAGAACCCAATCTGTCCTGTTATTTAACCCATAACTGGAAGGAATATACGGATTAATACCTTTCCCAAGGGTATTTGCGCGTAAGTGAATGCAATGAACTCAGCTGGAATTCGAACTCGGCTCCACGATTTCTCGTTCCGAGCCGATATCCAATGCATCACAAATGTACAACAGCATAAAACATTTAATGAAAAATGAAATGATGGGAGAGGAATGAACCCAAAACTAAACTGAAAATACAACAAATTTTTAACTAAAATAATAATCAATGTTAGTCGTAACCATCACAGCTAGGAACCAGCCATGCCACTCAGATTTTAGCAAACCGCACTCCATCGGTAGAAATAAGTTCCACTCGAACAACTTCCGGCGAACCACTGTTCTGTGGAACCAACACTCAAGAGAATGCCTACAACCTTAGTAGGTTTGAACCGTTATCCGAGACTTTTACGAGGCGAACATCACTTCAAAAAGATATAGCAATATGTTCAGAAGGTAGGAAATTTCTTTTGTTATTGATTTTGTTTTGTCTTTTAAATTGAGAATCACTAATGTTAAGTACAAATGTACGATCGATGCGGGGCGCCCCAGAATTTTTACCTTGCGTCATATGTAATTTACGCTTTTTCTATATAAAGAAAACTTTTTAAATTTTGTGGGGATTATCACCTTTTTTAGGTTCTCAATGTATTAGGCGTTATAGTGGATGGATTGATTGATGATGGATATCCTTGTGGTGAATGAAAAATTGTAAAGAGTGATTGTGTCGTGAGTCCCCCCCTACAAAAGAACACTGGCCTTGTGCTAAAATTATGCATTTTAAATAAATCTTCTGCGTTTTAATATTCTTCTGATGGAGTTTATCAAAGTACATGTAAGTGTTGTATTTTGTAACAAGTATTTAAAAAAAAATAATGTGATGGATATTTGTGAGCATTCTTAAATTTAAAAATTCTAAAACGTAACCTTTTTACTATTGTGTGTTAAATGCTTTTTGCA
Organism: Ascarosepion bandense; assembly: GCA_037127315.1. NCBI lineage: Eukaryota > Metazoa > Mollusca > Cephalopoda > Sepiida > Sepiidae > Ascarosepion > Ascarosepion bandense. The sequence goes on along the minus strand of JBBBDQ010000506.1, from coordinate 612,250 downwards.
AAATAATGATCTTATATTTGCCTTGATAAAATACCTCACAGATTGAAACTAGTCGGCTAAGATATTTTTTCTATTTCTCATTGTATATATATATATCCGTGCGGGGGTGAAAGAGGTATACGTATACATTTTCAGCCAGGCCAAACGTTATTTTGTGGATACCCATTTTCAAATATACTGCTTGTATATTTTAAATTCGATTCATTGATAAGACTGCCTAAACAAAATGTTCTCAACGGCCTTGTTTTCCTGATTTTTATTAAGCTTTTCCTATTAATTTAACACTACAAACAAATGTATTTACGAAGTTACAAGTTAAGTCTACTAAAAACATTTTAAAATCCTCATTTCAAATTACTAAGAAATTCGCAGCAACGTTACTTCGGGACGTCACCACGTCTGAAAAACCATTCCAATATAAATACCCAACATTTAACTATATTTCTTTTCATGTTTCCGATTTATGTTCCAAATAAGACTTACTTTTAAGTATCTAGTGTAGTTAAAAAAAAAAAAAAAAAAATTGAAGAGGGGGCGTTAAAAAGTTCAGTGCGACGCTCGCCGGCAGGCCAACTGTTTTTCTTCAGTCGCCTCAAGGAAAAGGATTTCAAGTTTCCCTTTCTCAGCCGTTACACTGGGCAGTTTAATTTACTAAGCGCGGCTTAGATGTGGCACAAGGCCGAAAGTATGGGGCACCCAGTGAAGATCGAACTCACTACTTAATTGCAATAGTGCTAGCGAGACAAGCTTGCTAACCATTGCACCACCTTGAGGTGCCCCCGTTACACTGGGCAGTAAAAACAGATATTAACTAAGACGCTTTTACCTACTTTCTCAATCCCATCGTCTAAACTTTGACACGCGCAATCCACTCGGGGGGGGGGGGGGGGTCTCTGAGCGATTGCTAGCGCCTCGCTTTTTATGCCACTCCAAGACTGCCGAAATTTGCATGTGTGCAAATATCTTCCCGTTTTCGACGAGATAGGCGCGTATAAATTGGGTCTTCAAAGGTGGCCATATTTCATTTTAGATATTTTACACGCAAAACCTGTTCGCGCTCGTTTCGAATTCCTAGGTAAGTCATGTGTTTCGTTAAAACTAGAATGATGCTTAGTTATTTTGAAAACGAAATATTGTTTTTATGTTTATTTATTTTTTATTATTCACAGGTTATCTTTTTTTATTTAACCACTAATGTAGACTTGGTATGAAATTAAAAAAATGGGAGTAAATAATAAATGTAAAGTCTGATTCAAGGCCATTTTATAAACATAGCTGACACTCCCTACAACTTAAAGGTTAACCGTAATCATCAGAATCATCAAAGAAAGTGTTTCATTTGTAAAATGAGTGAAACTTTATTTAAAAAGAAATTAAATATATCCGTGTTATTGACATACGAGCAGTTAGTGTGAAGATCTCAACCAGCTCTTCTTCCACAAATCTAAGCAAATGGCCAAAAATCAGTACTAGTTGGGCCTAGAAATTATTGTTACCCAGTTCTTCATTTGTAGAATGACATGCTCTTCTTGAGTCTTACGGCGACGTAACTGCGAACCACCCGGTTCCAGTACGATCACCGAAGATATAAAACGTCGCTACTTGACAGGACGTAGATGAGAGATCATTTGGGAATACCAGGCGCTGTAGGTCTGTTGATAGTGTAATAATAGTACGGAAATAATAGGAGAACCGAGTTTCAATTCCATTTTGGTTCGATATGTCAACTTAAGCACAAAAGTACCCTTGGGATAGGTATTAATCTCCCAGCTATGGGTTAATTAGTAAGACAGGAAACACTAAATCATTATCTCTCAAAATAAAATTGCTTACAACATATTTAGAATTCGGTATTAAATAACTCATAGAAGTTGATTTAACACTTAACAAAAAAAAAACGCGATTGCTCTCCTTGAAAACAGGCATTCAAAATCTTGACAATTTAATTCGTTTCTCACCTTATGAATCATGGATATAACGGTCGTATACTAATTATTGGTGAGTAAAATGAAGTTAGTTTGCCGAACTCAAATCCTGTTGCCTTAATCTATGCACGAGTGCTTGTCGAATTCGAAATCTAAATGGTAAAATCTATCAAACTTCCATATGATCCAAGGTTTCTTTTTTTAATACTCCTCCTAATATATTTAATATTTTTAATACTCCTAATATATTTTTCATTGTGGGTATTTTTGAATCGAGTAACTTATTCCATTTGTAAATGTTGCTTTTACACATGGGTACTTTTCTGTACTTCCTTACTCAGAGAAATTTTTTGTGAATACAAAAAATTTGGGAGTTAAATTTTAATGGCTGTTCTTGGCAGATTCAAAGATTTAATATTATCAATAACTATGGTTAGCTGACTTGCTGATATTATATACTCGTATATTATCAACATAGCCGGAAATTTACTTAATGCGATAGTCATCTGCGGATCTGGGTACAGTAGACGAAATATTGTGATAAAAACGACAGCGATACGGCTAAAATAATCAATGTTTCAACACTCATTTCTCTTTCCTTACACTTATCTCTTTCTCTCTCCTTTAGTTTTTTTATTTTTCTCTTTCAAAGTTTGTAATATTTATATTTTATCGATTACTTTTATTCCTATAGTTTTCCAAATTTATTTACTTCTTTCTAAAAATTGTAGTGGACGTATTCTTGCAGTATGCAGTTTATTTCAAGATAAAGTGAAAATTCTAGACTAAAAAAAGAAGACCAATATCCTTGTAATTTGTATACGAGCGGTTACTCTAAAATCACAAACAGCACTTCTACAAATCTGAGCAAATTGTCAAAACCAAGATTAGCTGGGACCAGAAATTGTCTGAACCATTTCGAAATAAGGTTACATTTGTTTTCCTTTTTATTCTAGAATTTTCGACAACAATAATAGGCCCATCGCAATTTTTGGAAAGGAGTAAATAAATTTGGAAAACTATAGGAACTACAATAATCGATAAAGAATAAATATTATAAAGTTTTGCAACATAAAAAGAAAGAAAAAGAGATAATGTAAAGAAAAAGTAAAAAGCGTGAGTGTTGAAACATTCATTAATTTAGCCGTATTGCTGCCGTTATCACAATACTGCACCCAGAGCCGCAGACGACTGGTTATGTGCATAACTGATTGATATCTGCAAGACCCGCTAAAACGTCGCCCAGCTAACTGTTTCTGTCACGATTAGGAATTGCTGGAGATTTTTATTACTAACAACAATTTCGTAGATATTTTCATTCATTGTATAAAAAAATCATTGGGGTAATGAATTGTAAATTATATCCCTCCCACCACAGACAAATTGTACATATGGGATTAGTTAGATTTTCACAGATTGTCTTGATGCATTATGCTGTTTGTAGCAAGAATGGTACGTAATAATGTGATGTGTTGCTGCAAGGGATATTGTATTGTCTGCTTGGGTCAAGCGAGTGAGGCTAGCTAAGTTAATGCAAGACAGATGAAAACCAGCCTTTCCTCATCCCTCTTTGGCCTTGTGCCGCATTTTTGTATAATCACAAATAAATAATACTGTTCCCATAACCGCAGACGGCTATCGCATTAAGTAAATTTCTGGTTATGATCAACATATACGAGTATATAATATCAGTAAGACAGCTAACCGTAGTTATCGATAATCTTCTGCAAAGACTAGCCATTAAAATTTAACTCCTAAATTGTTAGAAGTTTTTTTCTGAATAAGGAAGTCTCGTGAAGAAATCGTGTGTAAAAGATACATTTACAAGGGAAATAATTGGCAAATAAACGAAGGAAGCTGGAAAGAAGTTGGTAAAAAAAAAGAAGCTACATGCTAGATAAAGTGAGGATTGAACACATCCATGTTTGTTACTCCACAATTAAAACTTAAGGTAATCAAGTAAAATTAGAAATAAGGTAGAAAACGAGAAGATACCGGATTAGTAGATATTCCTAGTTGTGATCATCGATAGAATTTAGTCGTACATTTAGAATCTTGTGAATCGTTCAGGCGGGAAGATAAACGCGATTCATAATCGACGTTGGGAAAAAAAAGAAGCTAGTTAATTTCCAAATTGGAGATTCAGTTGGACATCCCATTGAAGAAAAAAATTGAACTCCGAAAGAAATAGCCTGAACTGTGGATGTAAATTCTAGGATTTTAAAAAGAAGATAATGTTGATAGTCTGTGGATAGCGACGCTAACAAATAATCGATTTTTCTAACTTTCACGCAACCATTTCAGTTGAATCAAGAGGGGGAAACGAAGCAGACGACTGAAAAGACATTTGTGAATATACTTTTATACTTTTAGTTTAAATAAGCAGATATTTTTACTTTTATTTTGAATTCATGTCTGAGAATTTTTTTTCTGTTCTGGATTCAAATAATGATGAAATCAAATGACTACGAAAAAAGAAGACTAATTGGAGATATTTTAAAGTTTTTATTTGATTGACTTCGTCTGTTACACAATGTTTTGAACGAGGTGCACATTCAGACTTCGCAAAAAAATATTAAAAAACGTTAAGTGGGTTTCATCCTATGATAGCTTATCAAAGCACATGCAATAGTTGTATTGTGTAACAACTATTTATACAGAGTTTGCCTAATAGATTTTTGTGAGCACTCATAAATCTAAAAGAAATTACAATTAAACATTTACTTTTGTGTATAAGTACTTGTTTAAAAAATAACCTTTTATTTGCCTTGATAAAGTCTTTAGAGGACGAAACGCGTTGGTTAAGGTATTTTTCTTTTCCTCATTCATTCATAGTGCTTCGCACCGCATTCAAGCAACGATTCAGCATGCGTCACGTTGGATCTGGTCGAGACAAAACAACAAGCAAATAAAATGCGCACGACATCATGATCTAACATGCGATATTTGCGTGGTCGTCTATAATTTTTTTTTGTTTTTGCTTTTCCTCCGCTAGCCCATTAATAACGGCAAACAACTTTCAGGAAATTTCATTGCCGATGCAAACTTGAAAGAGGAACGATCGTTTTGTTTAATTCATTCATGAGCATGTACAATCAACAAGTTTATCTTCATACCCTGCCTGGAGGCAAACGCTGCTGGTGGCACCAGGGGTGGTGAGCCCCGCCATAGCAACCGAAACCGTGATATCACCCCTGGTCAGCGACTGAAAAACACAGGGTACGCACGTGCTATCACACTTTGTATGTTAAAAAAATTATATATATATATAATGCATATAGACACCGAAAGGTAGAATGCAAGGTCGCGAAATAACTCGTTTCCAAATAAAAAATATTCAAAATTTCTAAACTATAATTGCATATAACACGTTTTAATACAAACGTGTACTACTATGACCTAAAACTTATATATCTATGTGTGTGTGTGTTAGTTGTAGACTTTGAAAAACAGTATCTACTCTAGCATCTACACATCGTTGATTCAGCCATGAATTAGAACACTCTCAGCTATTGGGCGTGTGTATAATGATAATGTACACGCTAAAAAGTTTGCCTCCTTCTACCGAGCGCTCATAGTTCAGAGGTAGAATCGCGGACTGACGCCATTTCGGTCGGGTTTCAATCCTGGATAAAAAGCAATCGGATGTCTAACTGTACTGATGAGCTGTGATACACCGAAACAGATCTGTCTGCGGATGACTATATATATATATATAGAGAGAGAGAGTGTGTGTGTGTGTGCGCGAAAAGATATATGTATACATTTCCTAACAGACCAAATGTTATTTTGTGGATACCCATTTATAAGTATACGGCCCATATTATCTATCAGTGTAAATTTCATCCACCTTCCAGTGTGAAAACTTCCTATAGAATATGTTCTCACCGTACTTATTAAATAAGACTCTTGAATTCGTAGTCCGGTAAACGCAGTGTATTTTATTCAGAAAAACGAGTTGTCTATTCAAACATGGGTATCCATAGAATAACGTTTGGACAGGTAAGAAATATATCGGGTAAGAAAATGATTTATTTCTTAGAAAAAATCTATTAAGGTTATGTTTGTTCCCCTCTAAACTCTGAAAGTTAAATATGTAATATAGTTGTTTCTCGATATGTGTGTAAATGTTATGTAAATGTTCAAATTAATTAAATGTCTTTGTAAAAATTTATATATGTATATATATATATATATATATAAACTCAACTTTGAAATAACTAATTTACATATTCAAGTTATTTTTTTTACTGCATCCAACATTATTTTTTTATGACTATCAATGTTACTTTTAATACCTGTGTTTGATGTACTATCGCGTTTTTTCTTAAAGCATTCATTGAAATTAATAACAACCTTCTCTAGATCTTGCCATTTTAATATATTAAAAAGCTGACATCAAGCTACTATCATATATTCGTCTGCAGTGATGTCAATGAATGCTCGTAATGGACGACTATATTTATAATTCACCAAAATCAAAACAGATTTTTTAGGATGTAGTTCTTGTTTTGTGTTGACACTGGTTTATCTTTTTTTGGAGAATCATTTTCGATTTCTGTTGATGTGCAAAACTCACTTGTTTACTATCTGTAAAAATTCGATGCAAAATAAAATGTTAATATTCCTGTTAAAGGAAAATTACTGAGGATAATGGATACTTGTTTTCGCTTCTCAAGAGGCACCTCATATAGAAGGCAAATTTTACATTAGAATTCGAAATGCATCCTAAACGACACGCTGTCAGGTAGAAGTGGTGATAATTAATTCTAAACGCAGCTGTCTGCCATACAACCTTGGTTAGTTGACTAGCGGTGACATACGTAATTATGTTCTGTACGCACTAACATATTACTCAAGAGAAATTAGGCTGAGCAATTGATAAACTTCGGTAACTTGAAATTGTTCTTCAGCTATCAGTCTCGAAGAAAATCCGTTTGCATCTTGAAATGATTAATATTCAGACATTATTATGAAAGAGTTCTTGTTCGATTTGGAATGCAGTTGTGTAAATCACGCGCCGGCATGAATAAGAGTCAAAAGATAAAAAGTCAATGACGAATACAGAGTTGGATTAGTATGCAAAATGTTGAGCTGAGATTTTCACTGATTAATATTCAGTCTTTGGAATCAGTAAATATTTGTTGGATTAGTTGCACTGACAAGTACAAATTGCTAACACGATTAAATATTTGTCTATATTTCTGAGATGAGATTGTATTTACATTATTCGGACTGTTATTATCATTTACATGGAATACTTTGAAGAGACGGCATTAGAATCCATAGTTCTAAAGCAAACTCTATGGCTGAGATACGTTGATGGCAATTTCATACTCTGGCCACACCAGGAGTAGGTCGAGACGTTATTCGTGCACGTGAACTCAATAAAATCATCCGTACAGTTCACTATGTAAAGAGTGACAACAAACTGGCCTTCCTGGATGTGCTAATAACTCGGATAGAGATGGGGTTCAAGACCTCCGTATAACGCAAGCCAACATTGAACAGACAATACCTCAACTCCCACCACCCACGCAGTGTAAGGAAAGGGATCGTCCGCTGCTCTCAGCATCTTCAATCCCCGGGCTCGGTTCTTATTTGGCACGGCAACTTTGCTTTACGGAAAATTTGCCGGCGATAATATCTTAACCAGTGTAATTATTATTGTTGCGTAAAATTACCGGTTGAATGTATCTTCAAAGTGTCAATCTTATTTTACAACTTTAAATTGCGTAACTGCATGAAAGAATTCACTTGACATTTGTATCTGCCTACACATATGAACAGAAAAACACGGCTACAAAATGATTAAAACACTTAGACTTGTATTTTGAGAGTACCCGGCGAGAATCGACGCTATTATAATAGACGAATTATATAAGATATATAAAACTAGGACCCGCCATGTAACGTAAGAAGGGTCAACTCGACTTTATTCTCTTCGTATTCTATTGGTCAGGAGGAAATCCATCTAAACACCTTTTTCCAATATTCTTATTTTTTGGAACAGACAATGCTTCCCCAATCACAACGATCTTAAGCTCTTCAAATGTATATTAAACCGATATCCATTTTAGATATCTTCATAATACGTATTTCTTAATTCTTTCTTTTACACATTCCCAACAACTTTATTTACTAACATTCTACTTTAAGTGGCTGTTTTGACTTAGATTTTTTCAAAAAATTAGTATAAAAACAAAAATGGTGTAGTAACAGACTTATCGGCAGTTTAGAAGATAAACTTCGGAAGGCAAGGAACATTTATGGGTTTCAATTGTCTAGTCAGAATTTCTAAGTTAATTCCTTTTTCAATACATTTCTCACAGATCTATAGAATCGATTTTCAGATTATATCAAATCAGTTTGGAGGGCTTCTAACTGATAATAGCCGTGGTTATTCTTTGCGTTTGTTAAATGACTAAATGAACCAAGTTGATTGTTGATCGATAGTTGTTTCCCGGGTTTGGATCGCCAATAAAGACACGCAAAATGTATAGTAAAATATCTTAGACTGACTTCATCTTTTGGATAGGTCAGGACATTTTGTATCACCACTTTCGGTCTGGTTTCCTATTGAGAAAACTAGTATTAGATTAATATATTAGGCATAGTAATATCCTTCATTATCAATTCATACACATTTACTTACACATGCATAAACATGTTCCAATATGTTGTTCTTTAATATCATGCATCTTCGAGGCAAAAGTTCCTATTAGTTGTCAGGTTTATTTTATTATTCCCATGGAGTGGTTCCCGTTGCTTCAAATTTCCGCCCCACTGATTACATTTGAACATGTATCGTTTAGGAAAGCTATGAGTTAAATGACAGAATAAACCAGGCCCTCTGGTCGTGGTAATTAACATGATAGAAGAAAATAAAATGGAAATGGGCGCTTATTGCATTGGTTAGCAGCTCTTCTTTGAGAAAGTAATTTATGAAGATAATTCAAATGGAAATACATTAAGTGACTTCAGCACGAAAGCATATCTAATCTATCTAAATTTAAAATTATTTATAAATGGAACTTTCTGTGTGTGTATGTGTGTCCGTTACCTATAGACTCCGAAACAGCTGAACCGATTTTCTTGAAAATTTACAGTTGTACTATAAGCGTCTGCGAGTGTTCTTAGCTCGGTTATGTGTCGAGGTACCCCCGATAAATATCGAAAATCGATAATCGAAAATCTCAGGTTATAGGAGTGGTCAGATTTAAATAAAAAATGATACACTCATAGACAAAGACATAAGAAACGATATTCAGAAGTTTCAAGGTTGCAGTTCTTACAATAGTGCAGAAAATCGTGTATATATATATATAAAAAGGCAAGGTGTTTGTGTGTTTGTCTCTTTACTTGCCTGTATGTGTATATATTTCTTCAGCCCTTTTATTTGCGGTTTTGCTTCGGGTTTGTCTCTAAGAAGATATAATTGTTGTTCTTAGTCTCAGCCATCATACCATTTACTGAGAGGACTATTTCGCCTTCAAAATTCAGTTTACGACGAAAAAAACTTACTTGATATCAATACCAGGAAATCAAAATTTGACTTACATCTATTCATTTTTCTTTCAGTCTACGGTTTCGCTTTAATTGGAAACAACTATTGCTTTTTAGTCTTTCGTGCCAACGTCCAAAGAGTCTGAGCTCCAGGACCATGGATTAGTTTTAAAGCTTTCATTACACCCGAGAAACGCCGGGCTATACTGCTCGTTCACAGATAATAGAGAAATATATGACGTAATGATCCACAATTTTCTGAAGGAATACAACATTTAAAAATGCGTTATAAAATCCAAGCAAACGCATATGATTGTGCCTATTCTTTATACATTCGTGGTGCGATGAATAAATTGTCTTAAATTACGCAAAATTAACTAACATTTCATTTAAACAGATATATTTACCACAATTACCAAAATATCTTTAGATTCTAAAAACTAAATTTATTCAATAAAATAATCATTGGCTTCAACCACAGCTCCAGAAAACTTTGGAATCTCTTGCAACTCCGACGAATTGTCTCCATAACTCTTGCATTCAGTTCATTTTTGGTGTTACACTGAGTTTTGTCGGTTTCTTAACCAACTGCGTCACATACATTATAAAAACGTAGGTTGCAGTCTTGGGAATTACATGCCCAGATGTAAGGTGTGATGTAGTCGCAGAAATTGTCAAACAACCATGACCGTTGTCTCCTCTTTGTGTGGTATGGTACAAAGTTCTGTGTCCAGTAATAGGGTCTGCCAGCAACCAACCTCTTGACTCAGAAGCACTAACTCTATAAGACGCTTTACGTGAGGCCCTGTGGGAAGATGAATGTTGCCATCGATGTCTTATTTTGTGTGTATCATTAAACATGCTTCTCCTGTTTATTCGCATGTCATCTTCTCACAACGACTAAAACCTTTGTTTAAAAAAAATAGTAGCAATAGTGTAAACATTTTTATCAGTGTTGAATATTTTACCTTTAAAGCAAATAAATGGTTTGTATCTTTTCGGAGATCTTCCAAAATTCACTGCCATACAGAAGAATAGATCAAGTGAGATTTTCCTGTCTTTCTGTACACCGCTTAGCTTTTGAAATTATTCTTTAGCCATGCCAATGCGTCTTTGGATCTCAAAATCGCACTTTTCATCCTCTGTCAGCATGCTTCCCAGCTATTTAAATTTCTTTACTTGTTTTGTGTTAGTTTCCCCGACCAGCTGGAATTTTGTGGTCTTCTTTTTTATGATGACTATACATTCAGTTTTCTTAAAGTTTATGCTCAGTCCATTCTTCTTAATTTCTTTTGCTACTTTCTTTAGAAGGCCCTGCATTCTACTTTCCGTGTCTGCTATCAGCATTGTGTCATCCGCGTATCTTACATTGTTGACACTGTGGCCAAAATGACGAATCCTGGCAAGAATTTTATTTCTCTCAATTGTTTCGTTGTATAAGTTGAATAAATCCAAGCATGAACGTGAGGCTTGAGGCAGCAAAAATGTAGTTTTATAGAGGGATGCTGAGAATACCATGGACTGAGCACGTGACTAACGACGAATTGAAGATGACGGAAACGAGGAGAAAACTTATAATGAAGATACTGATCAGGTTTTTGTGACATATAATAAGGAGGGAGGGCGTGGAAAATTTAATACTCACAGGAAGGACAGAGAAAAAGAGACAGGGAAAAGCAGCACAAGACCTGAGCAAGTAAGTAGCAGAGTGGTGTTTGTGAGAGATACCAAAAGGAAGAATGTTGCGAAAGACAAGAGACCGAACGAAGTGGAAGTCTATGATCGCCTACGTCCTGAAGAGACTCGACACATGAAGGAGTATAATCATTTCGGAATCACTACCGTTCGAAATGCTAAGCTTTGAGAATCAACTTCCAATAATTTTCTTTAAGTAAACAATCAGAAACTACTGACAAGTTAAATAGGTTCATTCGAAAGTCGTGACAAGGTTTGATATACAACAGATTTTGTCTTCGTTGTTGATATGAAATAATATTTAGAGCAATTGATTTCATGCATGATGAATGAAAGATACTTTGATACATTAAAAATGTCGAATGTAAATAGATGCAAAAAAATATTTTAATAAATTCTTATTACCGCGTTTTAATTTGCAACATCTTCTGAATCTTACGTTATCAAAGCATTTTTCTTTTTTTTTCTTTTGATCACTATCTATAGTCAACAATTTCTTGAAAAAAAATTTAGCCGTACAGATTTTCACATTTACTCATTAGAAATATATTCCTGTCTGGCTGGAATTTTTTAAAAACTAATTTAGAATATTTTCCTGAAAGCATTTCATTGCAACCAGTTGACTTTATAATATATAAAATTCTAATACATTAAATTTTAATACATTGCGTTATAATCTATTAAATAATCAAAAAGTATTTTATCGTTATTAATCTTATATTTAATGTATGTCATTATTTCTTTTTGAGGTTTGTGACCATATCACGTTCAAAATCCAGTTCTCATACGATCATCGAAGTTAAGAAACGTTGAAGCTATCCAATACATAGTTGTTTTTAATGCGAAAATTTTTGCGTTTATTATTGGGGAGTCCGGACAGTCGATAACGAATTTTGGCTGTTGTATCTTTCACCACTTTAGAACACTTCGATATTTGTCTAGATTTCTGAGATGAGGTTGTATTTACACTTTTCGGACTATTGTCCTCATCTCTGTTGCCATTTGTACGACGTTTTGGCCGTTGTACGCTCCGGCCTTCTTCAGCTGCTAGGAAATTCGAACCGAAACTTTTATGACGATCACTGGGGGTATATCATTCTTATTCTTTGGTAATCATGAAATATCTCCTAAACCGTTTCAAATCTAGTTGCGGTGAACAAGTAACTTAGTGTCTGGTGAGAGGGAGATAACTCATGACTACCAAAAGCGGCTTCGCACAAGGAATGAGAATGATATATCCCAGTGGTCGCAATAAACGTTTCGGTTCGAAATTTCTAGCACCTGAAGAAGGCTGGAGCGTACAACCGCCCTAAATGTCATACAAATGGTAACAGATAAGGACAATAGTCCGAATAATGTAAATAGTGAGAGTACTTCGAATTTATCGACAGATAAAATATGCTTACATTTTCGATTGGAGCTCACTTCGAAATACTTCTTGAGAAATAAATTTCAAAATTACTTAATTCGTGGAAATTTCTCATCTCGATGAATTTGGAAGATTATAAAGTGCATTTGAGACTCTTGATACATTTTATTATCGAAAAAGCAAAACTTCATCGCAAGCAACAAAAAAGCTATGTGCTGTGTACGTAAGAGAAGTTTAGAAATGGTGATTTTAGCCTTATTGATTAAGAACACTCATACAGGCTTCCCGCTACAGATCGCGGCCAAAAAAAAAAAACATTGATTGCGAATAAACCCCATAATTCAACGCGGAAATTAACCCTCTAGGGCCATTCGTATCATATTTGATACAGTATGAAAACAAGCCTTGAAAGAAATATTTTCCTGAAAAAATTTTTAAGAGAAATATTTTATAAATTTCAAATGAAAGCAGTACTGACTGCTCAGTCAATGAATACCAAATGTTTCCTCATAGGGAAATACCAAATGTTTCCTCATAGGGAAATACCAAATGTTTCCTCATAGGGAAATACCAAATGTTTCCTCATAGGGAAATACCAAATGTTTCCTCATAGGGAAATACCAAATGTTTCCTCATAGGGAAATACTGTATCAAATATGATAGGAATGGCCCTAGAGGGTTAACGGAAGCACAAAATTTATCAAAATCTACCATCCACGAGCATATAATAAAGCTTGAGTAGTAAAATCTCACCCCGCGATGTTTCGCTTTGCATGATATGAGTGACAGGAATTTTTTTTAGGTTGCATTTCTATCTGGGATTTGCTGTATAAATACAATGAAAATGCACCTCTTTTTTTAAAGCAAATTATGATGTGATGGAAATGGATAGTTTACAACTGTTTTCCCCGAAAAAGACCAAAGGTGAACGATATTCGCCAACTACAGTTACCCAAAAGCTGGTCTTTATCCTGAGAAAGTCATGCAGTTCATCTGGTGGGACTAGAAAGAAATTCTGATCTATGTGTTTCTGTTATGTAACCAGTTAATTGATTCTGTAAACTAATGTTCGCAATTGGACCAATTAAAGACAGTAGTTCAAGAAAAACCCCTGGAACTGGCGAACTAGAAAGGTGTTATTTTCCAAACGGATAATGCCAGACCTCACGTTTCTTTGATGACCCAAGAAAAATTGTTTCAACTTGAATTGTTTTTGTTACCAGACATTGCCTCCTTTATACTTTCATTTGCTGAGGTTCTTGGAAAATAATATAAATGGAGAAATTTTGTGCAACAAAATGGTTCGTATTGAATAAATAATTAATGAAATAATTTTGTTTTGTGTTTTACTTTACCTTCAAAAACAAGACGAACTTTGAAATCTATTATTTGTCAGCAGTGTCCACACTAAATGTAAATATCTCATTTGAAATTAGATGTAATAGTTAGTAATTATTGCTTTATATAATTGATACGTTGCAAAAGTTTCTGATCAATCTGTATACTTTTTAATCTTTTGATGATGCAGCCACTTCCAATTTTTTCTAACATGAAGCTCAAACTATCAAGAATCACATGCCCATTTCATTGTGCTTTATTCCAAAGTGAAATTAATCTCCTTTACAACACTTAAAAACAGTTTTGCATAGTATGTTCAGCCCATGTTATAAATTTTTCTACATTCTGTTTTATGCAAGGAGTTCCGAGTTTAAAATAAGGTAAAATATCTCAATATATGTATATACTGTTTTCTCATCTGCAACAAAACGTTAAATCGTTTTTGTAAAACTTTTAAAAAATTCATTAAATTAATAAGTTTTCTAATTGAATGTGATTATTGTTGCCGTATTCGTTCTGGTGCTTCTATTTTTCTAGAGATTTATTTTAAAAATATCAAAAGAATATGCAATGTTATGAGTCTCACCTGGCATCTCGACTTCAATCTCTTTCCCACTGTTGTAACGTAGCTATTTTGTCTCTTTCTTTAAATATTTTAATGGTAATTTTTTGGTGAGTTTTCTTCTTTCCTAACTCGGCTTAATGCACTTAAGTGTATTTGGCGAATGCACGTCGGTACAGAAGCAAAACTTGCCATGAAGCGTGTGCGCATGTTTATTATCACCAGTGACATCCGGGTTTTCACCGCTAGCAGCGAGACAGATTGGCAAGTCTAGATTTGAGCCTCTCTGTAACTGTTCAAAATCCAGGTCTTTCTAAGATGCCTCTTCTTCTTCTATGTGCCCTGTCCCTTCAAGACGTAGGCGATAATGGTTCTCTACGTCTCCCTATCCCTTGTGGCTCTTAGTATGTTTGCTCCGTCATCCACCTGATCAGGCCCTGCAAATATGTTATCCGCTGCCTTCCTCTGTCTCTCTTTCCTTCTATCTGGCCAGTCAGTATCAGGTTCTCCAGGCTCTACTTCCTCATTGCGTGTCTCAGGAACTTCAGTTGTCTCTTCCTAATGCTCACTATTAATTTCCTTTTTGTTGCCATTCTTTCCAACACCTCATCGCTGCTTGCATGCTCAGTCCATGATATCCATAGCATCCTTCTGGAAAACCACATTTCCGCTGCTTGCAGTTTTGTTCTCATTTTCGATGATATTGTCCAGCATATGCCCTATGTTGATAAAAGTAGCGGGAAAACCAGCAGACGGCCGGGTGGAGTATTTTGTGAAGTCGATCCTGTAGGCATTTTTCCCCGCTTACGTTGCTGTAATTTTTGAGACAGTGCAGTTGCTTTCCTCTATTTTCTTATTAACCCCGTAGTTGGTTGGGAGATAAAACTTTTAGGTGTTTTCGTCATACACAAGACGCTTTTTGCTTACGTTCCAACAGTGTAAGCGTACTAGATTATGTAATGTCTGTCCTTCAATATGGCACGAATGAATGCCGACGATACAATGAACAGAACGTTTGAACAACGATACAGTTTTGGAAAGAATGGACACGAGAAAGTAACTGATACTAAACAGTAAGAAATAACAGCCAGAGCTTTGGGAACATGTAATAAGGAAGGAGGACTTTGAGAACCTGAATCTCACGGGATGGATATAGAGGAAGAGTGACAAGGAAAAGCCACGCATGATATATATGATAGACTTGAGCAAATGGATGGTGAAGCGGAAATTGAGTTGGCTTAAAAAAGAAGGGATATACTTAATATCCCTTCTTTTTTAAGCCAACTCAATTTCCGCTTCACCATCCATTTGCTCAAGTCTATCATATATATCATAAGTGATAAGATGTGGAAGACAATGATCGTCTACGTCCTGAAGGGACACGGCACATAGAAGTTAGATTGACAATTAGGACTCACCTTTTACTTTTGAAATTCTTGAGTGGAAGTGTAATTTCTATACTTTTAGTTTCCCCCCACCCCGCACTTCTCGCTTGTGGGTCTCTCTTCAAGCTTCTCCTCTGTCCATTACGACCTTCAAAAAATAAATTCTGTGTTAACTCCCATAGAGGATATCGACTCGAAACGAGTGGTTGGGGTGCCGAGTTCGAATTCCAGTTGAATCCCATGCATTCACTTACGCGCAAATACCCTTCGGAAAGTATTAATCCGTCTCTTTCCTCCAGTTATGGATTAAATAACTTCACAGATTGGGTCCTATAGCATTGGCTGGCAACCAGTCTACCGCAGAAAGAAATCGCAACCTACAGCGGGATAATCTTCTGTCCGCTCAGTCAGGTTTCTTTCGAGACATGATCGCCCAAAGCGTGTATCACGTATTGCACTTAACTGACTGACTGTCTCGTTGAATCCTATTCTTTTTATGGTCCGTACTTCTAAGTAAAGTTTTCTTAATCTGAATGCCCGCTTCCGTCTTAATGGCTTTATCACTTAGCTGAGGGTAAAGAGATTTAAAATATTTTAATACTGAGTCATCAGAATTTGATTTGTGCATTAAACATACTTTAGTATAAAAGTATGTAACGAAAAGAAAATAGTGTTAATAAACTCGTATAAGCTGAGTGTAAGACGATGCGACAAATTGTTAATGTACATTGTGTTTTTATCTTTTTATATGTATTGTTAATAATTACATAAAATATTTTGACTGTGTATTTTCATATCTTGTGTGTATCCCGCACTACAAAATCTTTATTTCTTTATGTATTTTTATCGACCAAAACAATTTAATGTCTGCATCGGAAAAAGTTACAGATTCACATTCGCAACGAATCTGGTAAACATACTTCTAGTTTTACAGGGTTTTGTAAAATAAATTCTAAATCTATATCATAATGATTCGATGTATATTCGTGGGGAGCGTGTTTATTACGTCAAAAATGCAGTAAATCACAGCGGTCTTTTTTGTCAGTGTGTTACAATTAAGAAGTTTTAACTTCAAGAATAAATTTAAAGACGAATTTACAAAGATTATTTCATGTAGAAATAATCTTTTCAGTACAATTTTTATCATAAAACTGTTGACAATTTATTACAAAAAATAGTTCCTCGTCTTTAGAAAATCTTATTAGAATAATAAAAACACAGTAAAAAAAAAACATGATAACGAAAGAAAAGAATAACAAAAATCTCTACAGGGTGTCAAAAAAATTGTACTTACCTTTTGAGTTTTTCAAATCCAGTGCAATTCATTTCAGTTATTTAATTAAAACATTAATCATCTTTGTCAGTCAATAAATATTAATATCAATTTTAATTATTAACCTTATTTACAAATCAAACAATGCATTTGTCATTTATTTTGGGGGCTGCTTCTCCTTCTACGTGCCCTGTCCCTTCAGGATATAGGGGATCGTTATTCTCCACGTCTACCTATCCCTTGTGGTTCTTAGTATGTTTGCTCCTGTTACACCTCGCAATCTCCGTTCCGTCCATCCATTTTATAAGGCTCTCTCTCTTTTTCCTTCTATCTGGCCTGTCAGTATCAGGTTCACCAAGCTCTCCTTCCTCATTGCATGTCCCAGGAACTTCAGTTGTCTCATTCTGATGCTCACTATTAATTTTTTTTCGTTGCCATTCTTTCCACCAACTCATCGTTGCTTGCATGCTCAGTCCACGATATCCGCAGTATCCTTCTGTAGAACCCCATTTTCGCTGCTTCAAGTTTTGTCCTCATTTTCGATGATGTTGTCCAGCATTCACTGACATCACATAGCAATCTAGCACTCTTTTCTTTGTTTCTAGTGAAATTTTCCTGTGTGTTAGAACTTTACTCAGCTTCTGGAACGCGTCCTTTGCCATGCCAATTCGCCTTCGGATCTCTGTGACGCACTTTTCATCTCCTGCTAGAACACTTCCTAGTACTCTGTATATTCCCGTAAAATACCAAAATATAACTACAAAAAAAATCGGGTCCAAAATGTTGAAAGTGACTACAAAATATACAAAACAAGATTAATGCTATACACAAACCTTAAATGTTAATGAATTCTAAAACCTATCAATCACTCCTTCTGGTTACAAAGCGATTGTTGATAGGACTTAAGATACATAGATTCCAAAAATCATCAGATGATAATCAGTGTTAGTCTTACTCAGCACTGAGAACATGTACGGGTTATGAGATCAAGCACGATGTTTGATTTAAGCAAATGTTCAAATAAGATGCTAACAATTTCTTTCATACTTCCTGCTTGTAGAAATCAGTTTCAGTTCTATACTTTCCGACCAACTATCAGTCAGTTAAGTGCCATACGTGTTAAACGCTTGGGCGATCATGTCTCGAAAGAGACATGACTGACTGATCAGAAGATTATCTCGCAGTAGGGTGCCATTGATTTATGCGGTAGATTGGTTGCTGATTAGGGCTATAGAACCCAATCTGTCCTGTTATTTAACCCATAACTGGAAGGAATAGACGGATTAATACCTTTCCCAAGGGTATTTGCGCGTAAGTGAATGCAATGAATTCGGTTGGAATTCGAACTCGGCTCCCCGATTTCTCGTTCCGAGCCGATATCCAATGCACCACAACGCACATCCAACTATAATCTGCTAAAATTTAAATCCAATGTCAATCGCTATCGACCGCCATCATTCTTTTTCTCTCTCTCCTTAGCAATGTTTCTGGATCTAAATCTCCCACACCCAGTAAAACTTTGTCCTAGGAGGTTTTACTGCCTTGCATGGGGTGATACCGATTAAAACAAAACATAAAAAATTGTACACTTGTTTTTACTTCTTTATATGCCCTTTTACGTTGTCAGTACAATAGTAATCATTTAGTTAAACTATGAATTTCATTCATTTATAACTTTCGATAAATCTTCAATGACCCCATCAATGTTTAAGATAAATGTTCACATTGGAACTTTCATGTCTTGTTAGAGTTCGACAGCTTATTCGGTCAAATCATTTTATGTCATGCAACTCATTTCACACAGAAGAAACGTCATAAGTCTCTCGTTACGCTATGGAATATGTTAGATTCCTTAATTCCACCAACTCTGACATACACAGCTAAGACCTGTCCTGAAATGTGCGAATGAAATGAATCATCTCTATTACCTTCGTATTCCGAAGGAAATTCTATTTGCACATCTTAAAAACTATTGATTCTGGAAACAGACTCCCGAAGGGCTACTTCCCCGATTACTATAATCCTGAACTTTTTAATCTGGTTCACCGATAATTTCTTACATATGCTTATAAAATGAACTTCTTATTTTCATGTTTTTATAAGTGGAAAAAAAAACTCAATAAGTCTGCAGCTTACGTGGCTCTTGGGACTTGTATTGTATAAGAGTTAGTAAATAAAGCAATGTCTTCAGAATAAATATAATCAAAACATAATTTGTGTTGCTTGATTATGTTTCAGAAACGCCTCCATGTTTCTTTTTATTTTCGCTACAACGGGATACAAGCTTAGTTGAATAAATACTCCATAAATCTGAGAATTTTCTCACCTATGACGAGAAAATATATCAATTTGAAAACTCAGCTAACATCATCTGAGTTTTCCAAATATCAACAAAAATCAATGAAATTACATAATCTACTTTTTGTGCGTGTGGTGGAGGGTACCAAATCCACGTCTCGCAGTAGTTTATCACGCCGTCACGAAAATGGCCTTCTGTGGAACAATTAATATTCGATTTTTAGTTAAATATGACTGGGTGTTTTTTTTATTTTATTTTTTTTATTCATTTATATCATTTTTGTAATTGAATTTTTGACGACTTTTCATAATTAAACTACTTAATTAATGAAATAATCCGATGTTCTATCTTTAGCTTTTCGATCAGATCTTTGGAGAAAATTGAAGTAAATGTGTTTAGTTTTATAATATTCCCTTCCTTTATATTCCTATAATGTAGCTAACTAGTGAAATCTTAAAATATATCGAACTGTTTAATTGTCGATTGTTGTCGATCTCTTAGCTGTCAGTAAATTTGTGAACAAATTTTCAGCGCTCTACGCCCTCGTCAGGTTGATGACAAAAGTCCTCGATTGATAATTTGCCCCCATTTTTTATCAATCAAAAACTTTTGTCATCAACCTGACGAGGGTGTAGAGCGCCGAATATTTGTTCACAACTCCCACTGACAGCTAAGAGCTCCAGAACAATCGACAAATAAAAATTCAACAATGCTGCTCAAAGGAATTTGAATACGTTGAAGTATAACAAACTGATTTAAAGCCGACAGTTTTCCTCGTACCAATTAGTAGCATAATTCAAAACTTAAAAAAAAAAAAAGACTAAAAAGCTCAGTGGTGTAAAGCAATGAAGAAATTGGAAAGGAATGGTAATTAAAATATAAACTGTGTAAATATGAAGTTACGTGACATCGGGTAAAAACGGCGTTCAACAACAGTTGAACGTTTTATCGTAAATACTTGAAATAAAATAAATGTTACGTTGATTTGGGAAGTTGAGAATTCATAATCAACATGAACGTTTACCTTAAAAAACTTGTAATGTTTCTCTAAGAATGGATTACTTTCCTCGATGATCAGAATTTAAGCTGTTTTCATATTGCCTCGAACACAAATTAATGACGCCAGTGTCACTTCTAAACACTAAGTGTTTTTAAGAAAGTTTGTCTTTTTTTAAAAATTTTATTTATTCATTATTCATCGATTTTCTCATTCATTTATTCTCTTTTACTTTTATCTAAACGTTGTTGAAATTTGCTATTGCTAAATAAATTGCGTGAGTCTGGAAAAAAAGATCAACTTAATCTGGAACCTATATCCTCGGAGGACACATTCAATATGGACGCATCTTTTAACGATGAACAAACGGGACGTCTAAGCAGATAACAATCTATAACCTAAACTCATTTTTACTACTGATTTCTCATCCCGTTTTCTTTGTTTACATAATTATAATAGTGTGTCTTCAAGGCTATAAGGACCGATACAAATCTGTTTATAGATAAGTTCTTGATGATTGCAGAAGGTAGGGAATATGATTCGGGTAAAATCGAAACAATAAGTGAAAAAGTGTTGTCCTCTCAAGAAATAGTAATAATGACGAACAAGATATTCATTAATCTTTTTATTTATATGTGCGTATAATATTCACGGATAGAACGAAAGAAAGTGAACTATTTTCCCAGCAAAGGTATCTTCATTCAACGATTTAAAGTGTCATGTGTGTTTTATTCTGTTGAATGCCATTTTGATCAACTCGATCCGAGGAAATTATTTAATAATCATTTCATGATCTTGAGTCCAGTAATTATCTGGTCTGAATTTTGATTATGAAATGCACCCAATGCTATAGAACCCTTTCCGTTTTGCTAATTCCGTACAATGAGAAACGAGATGACTTCATGCAGTTTTCCAAAAGTATTGAATGTAATAAACTAAACTGGAATTCGAACTCTTCGCTCCGATTCCTCAATCCGAGCAGCAATATATTACTCTAACGTGTCATCCAACATTTATCTATATTTTTTAGATAAATCTTTGTTTCTTCTTCTTCTTTATGTGCCGTGTCCTTTCAGGACGTAGACAATCATGGATTTCTACTTGCCTCTATCCTTTTCACTCTTAATATTTTCCCTCTAGATATCTCTCCCGAACCCCACTCCACCATCAACCTGATCAAGTCTTTTGCGCTTCTTTCCCTTGTCTCTCTTTCTTTCTATCCGTCCTGTGAGTATTAGATTCTCTAAGCCCTTCTTCCTCATTGCGAGTCTCAAAAACATCAACTGTCTCTTCCTGATGCCAAGTATAAGTTTCCTTTTCGTTTGCATTCTCTCTCAAATCTTGTCGCTCCTCACATATTCGGTCTATGGTATCCTCAGCATCCTTCTGTAGAACCACATTTCTGTTGGTTCTAGTCTCTTAATCCTTGAGATTGTCCAACATTCGCTGCCATATAGGACAGATATCACATAGCAATCAAATATTATTTTCCTTATCTCGAACGATCCGTTGTAATTTTCGGTGTTCGTTGTATTTAATTATTTTTTTTTATCACAAGATTATTCCAACCGAAAACAGGAAGCAAAATTGTGATCAAAAATAACAAATAAGTTCCAGAAAAGACATGAAATCATGTTGATTTTTTTCGAGAAAGATTGGTTAACTCTAACTGCTGTTAACACCTGAGCTACAAGAATAACTACGATTAGCAGAAGTCCATATGTAATTTGATATGAAGCGGATTCTTTCTATATTTTTGTTTGTATGGGTGTCATATTTGTCCTTGTTTTATTTTTTTAACTTCGATTCCGAACATTTACCTTCAAAATATAGAAGAACGATCGAAGAGTCAAACTCCCAAGAGTATCACAGCACGTAGAACTTTATCACCCAAGCTAATCATCAACTAAAACTTTTTCACTTGTAGAAAAAATCAAACCCATAAGCACTTGAATGTCTATTAGATGCACAATACGATCACCATTCCTGTCTTAAACACGCACAAAACTTTAAGTGGTGGCCAAATTTGGCATAAAAATCAGCTATACATTGTCTAACTCGAAAATAGATTTTCTTTTGTATCTCATATACAATGAATACTTATCAATATATTAGACAATTAACATTAAAGTAATGGAAGTTTTATGGAGGACATTTTCAAATTTAAGTACATCCATGCTCTCCAAATTCATCCAAGCGAAGATAATACCGATGTAGATTCATATAGTATGTGTATGACGTGTTTGCCAATCTGGAAAATAAAAGAATGTCATCGAAGAGGAATGAAACAAGAGATTATTTTCAGAAGTATATTTTTTGTAATATATCGAGAAATGCTCATTGAAACTCGAGTCATGTTCTTAAATAGCCTTGTAATGTAATGGATTTCATATGGATGACATGCTTGGCGCCAGATTTGTTCAGAAATATCTAAACTACCATATATATATATATATATATATATATATATATATATATATATATATATATATATATAACCGCTTTCTCATATAAGTTGCTAAAAAAAATTTCGAACAAATGAGTCTCAGTCTATCGGTTTCTGAAAGGCCCATACCGCACCGAAAATGCGAGACTACGCTTCAGAAGTATAAAGGACTGTACTAAAATAACGGAAATCTTATCAATTGTGAACTTGCAACAGCAGTAAAAGAAAAGAAAGAATAGATAGCATATGTAACTCGAAAAAAATAATCATAATTAAGACGTTCATGTCCCACACCACTTTAAAAACTTCGGTTTAATTTTTTTCTTACTTTCTTGATTCCTGCCTAAGTGTTTCGTCCATATATTCTTCCTTCTAATTTTCTTCGTTATTTTAATGCTTTTTGATTTTTTTATATATTTAATTTTCTGATAAATGTTCTCCGTAGTATTGGGGTGCATAAATTTTGTTAAAACTGTCTCGTTAGAAATCAATTCTTTTTTTTTTTTTTTTTTGCTGTTGTACTTGCTGGTCATTCATACATGCTTCTTGGGGTTGACCCGTCTCACCAACTCCCGACTTAATTGGTAGTCGATTCAACTGCCCAAATAAGTTGTTTTGATCGAAAAATTTTCTCCTAATTCTTTCTTATTTCCTTCTGTTTTTGGTGAATTTTATTTATTTACTTTTTTTTATAGTTGATTTTCTCCTTGGTAGATGTTGGCTTAAATTTGAATTTTCTTGTTTCAAATCGCTTGTTGTTTCCATATTATTTTTTGCTTTTTTATACTGAGGGTACCGTGTTGGCGGTTATCTGGTTGCTACTTCACAACCGGTAGTTAAGAACCCGAAACTTTGCATAGCATCAAGAGATGCTGCTATGCCCTACAATCGAATAATAACGGGAATTTGCAGAGCCATGTCGCGAATTAATGTCTGTCCCTGCAACCACTTCCGGCGGGCAACATTGAGGTCACACAATGCTGAAGTCTGTGCAAGTCCTATTCCCGCATGTGTTGCATTTGATAATCGAATGCTGCTACTATCCTAAGCCTCTCCTTACCAAAATAACAAACCTTGAATATTAGCGACCAAAGATAGAAAACTAAACTAGCACTACAAAAACACCGAAATTCCATAAACATTTTTTCTCCAACATCCACGGTAATTGTACCAACTTTTGCAGTGTGGAATCGTTCCTCCCCGAAGAGTCCCCAGAGATCCTAGCGCTGTGAAAATAACTTTTCAATCCCCTTTTCTGATTTCTCAATTCCTGGCTACTCTCCTCTCTTAAGGAAGGACTTTCATGTTCAAATGTATAGAGTTTAATTGCTCTTCTGATAGCTACAGCCTCCACAAAAAAATAAATGCAACTTCAGTTGATATCTAACTTGTTGAACGACGTACATCTTTTATTCTTTCGTTAATGACCTCTGTACCTCATCTTTTATTTGACTGTAACGCCTGCGAAGTAATGGTGTCCCCACTTCCGTGGGTTGTAATGGTTCAAAAAAGAGGAAAAAACCGTTACTTGAATATTCTTTCTAACATGGTGTTTCTTCTGTGTAAAATGTGTTGAGCAAAACCTTATCTTCATAGATTTATAAAAGTATTTATCTTGAAAACATTATCATCAACCTTGAAAAACGAAGTGATTGTATTTAAATTATCACAAAATATAGTAGATTATTATTAAGAAGAATATAATTTCTTGATCACCCATCAGATCTATCCAATGTGGCTCATCCTTCGTAACGAAACATTTCGTTTGGAAACGAATATTCAAGATTTAATAAAACAAATAGTCAAATATAGATTTTTATTATCGGCTTACATTCCACGTGCTATGTCCACTCAGGACATAGGCGATCATGGTTTTCATGTTTCCCTATCCCTGGTGGCTCTTAGTATGCTTTCTTATGTTATCTAACCAATTCCCCTCTGCCATTCACCTGCTCAAACCCGTCAAATATGTTATCCGCTATTTTCTCCTGTCTATCCTCCTTCTATCTCACCTTTGAGTATTATATTCTCTAAGCCGTCTTTCATCATCACATGTCACAGGAACATTTTTCTTGATGTTCAGTTCTAATTTATTTTCGTTTCCTTCCTTTCCGAAACCTCATGATGCTCGATAATTGATATCCCCAGCATATTTTTAAGCGTTCACTTTTTTTTAACACTACTGTAATTACTTAGATAACGTAATATTTGACAAACAAATTACTTACCCATTTTCCATTTCTAAATTTTAGAAAGATTTTTATTAATTGGTAACTACAGAAAAATTTATTTTGAATCACTATAATTAAACTGAAGATTGTTTTAGCGCACAAATCTAGTGTTAGGCATGCACTTATCGAATTTTGGTTTAAAGAAATTAACGCACTAATCGAAAACGTATTAATCAAGTTATTCCTGTACATTTCGTCTGTTTTGCTTTCACCGTCATAAATTTTACCATGAAATGCAACACTCTTTTATCAGAAACATATTCGTGTCATTGTGTATTTGCTTTTTATTAAATCACATTTTTTTGTATTTCTTTCTCTCTCTTATAATTTTTCGTGTTTTCTTATTTCTTCCTCCCCTACATATATTTATTTTTGTCTTTCTTCATTCTTACTTCTATCTCGTCATCAAATTCTCTCTTTTATAGTCTTATCTTTCATCCTTTTTTCCCTTACTCAAGTTTCTCTGGTTCTGGGAATGACGGTAAACTGCATTCAGCAGCAAGGCCTCTGATTTGGAGATTGTGAGGAGCATGGAACCACCTCTTAATTGCTGTTGTTCTCAGGTCACCCCCTGACCCAGAGTGGTAGCAGCTGTTAGGGTCTCAGCTATGGCCAAATAGTTAACCCCCAAACTGGGGTCAAAAACTATGAAAGCATAAAAATACACTTTTATAGAAATATATACATCAAAATAGACTCTTATAGAAAAATATACATTTTTTAATGAAAGAATTCTCAGCAAAATATTTTTGAATACAAAACTAGAAGAAATTTTCAGTTTTCTAAACTAAAAAATAGATTAAAAACAAAAGATTCATAAAAGTCTGACTAAACCAACCTTCTTACTATAACTGAACATTAGAAAATACCTCAAAACCCCAACTTTTTGGCATTAAATAAGAGGTTGATATGCCGTTAAACAAAGCTAAAAAAAATTATTCAATTTCCTCGGACTCTCCCTCTGCCTCTATTTTCTATTCCTATCTTTTTTGCTATTTTATTCTCACCACTTTCTCTCTTCATTTCTTAATCCCTCCTTTCTTCTTCTCTGTCATTAAACTTTGTATTTTTTCTTATTTTTTTAAATTATATTCTTTGTTTTCATCCTTTTTTATTCTCCATTTTTGTTTCCGTATCAGCATCCGTATCTCGCTTTCTTTCGCCTTTTTCGTTGCTACCTCGTTTTTTTTGTTTTTTGTTTTTTTGTAGCAGTTTTTTTTCCTTTTCTCCTCCATTCCTCTTCATTCGTAATTGTTTACTTTTTCACAAACAATTAGATACGCTTCCTAATTTTTACATTTGCATCTTGAAAATAATACTTACACAATCCGCTTTTATCCCAAACGGAAATCTCGTCTCCATAACATTTAAAATGCATGTAACCTGCCACTGAAATTGGCTCTACAAAGCCATGATCACCAAGAGATACACCATTATTGTCAGTTTGTAATTAGAATACATGATTTGTGGACTTCCCTTCAACCCAAGCTAAACGGTCATCTGACCCTTAAACTGCAAGTTGGATACATAACAGTAATTTGATAGAAATGGCTTGTAGAAACAGTTTGTTATGGTCTTGCTTGTATGATTAGGATGATGATGATGATATCAGTGAAGTAGATGATTGTAATTTAAATGATGCTGATTTAAATGGCAGCACTAATATGCTATTTGTGGAAGCAGCTGCTATAATGTTAATGGATTTGACGAGAATTACATCGATGGAAGTAATCTACAAAATGCGATGAAGAGAAAAAAAGACATGAAACGGGTGAAAGGCAGAATACAATGAACGGGGGAAATCTAGAGATCCCAATTCATTTTCATCACTGTTTGGTTAACTTTGCTTCCGCTGAGAGAGACGAGCAGGATGACTCTGCACATACATCAATCACAGAAAGGAGGCTAGCCAAGTGTGTTTATTCAGAAAGGTGTAGCAATGATAATAGCATGAAGCGTAACGGACAAGGCGAGAGTAATAGATTGGATAAAGATTTATTTTTATGGCCACGAAAGGTTAAACAAAGGTGTAGCAGCTTTTAGTTTTAACTGTGCGGTAAATTTCAACGAGGAGAATTGATTTAAAGATATTTTTTCTAACTCGGCGACGTTTCGTCTTATCTATGGTGAGGCGACCTTGGCTCTCCACAACAACCATTTTACATTTTACCAACGTCTATCCCTGCCAAGTTTTTCACGCTCAGTACCGCCATGAATTCATTTCAGCTAATTATGTAGGTCAGTGATTATTGAGAAGAAAAGACAATAACGTAACATATATCAGGATGAAAATATGGTGATTGAGAATGGGATTGAATTTAACTTGAAAAGATTTACATTATAGGGACGAAAGAACCCGAAAGAGACTTTCGCAAGGGATATATACGAGAAAATAAAATTTTGGAATATTATTTACGGTAAAACTAACAGTAAAACGATGAGATCTACATAGTAGGGTCCTGGTCATGACGGTAAACTGCATCCGGTAGCAAGACCTCTGATTGGGAGGTTGTGAGGAGCATCGAACCACCTCTTAATTGCTGTTGTTTCCAAATCCACCCTGACCCTGAGTGGTAGCTGCTGTTAGGGCCTCAGCTATGGACAAATAGTTAACCCTCAAACTGACGTCAAAACACCATTAAAATATGCAAATACACTTTTATAGAAATATATACATGAAAATACTTTTATAGAAAAATATATTTTTGAAGAAAAAATTATTACCATAATTAATTTCTGAAGGAAAAAATTCTCAGTAATATATTTTTGATTTAAAAAAAACTAGAAGACATTTTCAGTGTTCTAAAATAAGGAATAGAAAGAAAAAACATCATTAAAATCTGACTAAATCAACCTTCTCACTATAACTGAATATTAAAAACAACACCTTAAAACCCCATCTTTTTTGTATTAAATAATCCACAAATGTTGATACGCCGTGAAACAAAAATCAAACACTAAAAAGTAGTATGCTTATATTAATGTGATTGATGTACCAAAGAAGGGGAATCAAAACAAGTTTGATGGAATCCATAGCGGTTGGAAAGTTACTGAAGGAAACTACAAAACCTCCTACAGAAGGTAGCTGAAGAGTGACAAGAAAGGACTACAAATAAACTGCAAGAAACTGAATGCATGGTCATTATCAAAAAGAGCATGCCAAATACAGGTGGAGGATACTAAAATAAAACAGGTGCATAAATTTAAATACCTGCAAAGTGTTCTAACGAAAGGCGAATTGGCATAGTGAAGAAAGCATTCCAGAAGATGAGTAAAGTCTTAAGAAACAGGACAATTTCGCTAAAAACAAAGAAGAGAGTACTCTATTGCTGTCTTATGTTAGTTCTTCTACATGGCCGTGAATGCTGAATAGTATCATCAAATATGAAGGAAAAACGTCAAGCAACTGAATTGTGGTTCTTCTGAAGGATGCTGTAGAACCACATGGATATCATGGATCGAGCAATGATGTGATTTTGAAAAGGCTGGAAACGAAAAGGAAATTAATACTGAGTATCAGAAAGAGACTGCTAAAGTTTCTGGGACATGCAGTGAGGAAGGATGGCTTAGAGAACCTGATACTAATAGTCCAGATACAGGGAAAAAGAGACAGGGGAAAGCAGCGGATAACATATTTGAAGGGTCTGAGCAGGTGGATGACGGAATGAGGGTTGCGTGGTGTAACAGGAGAAAGCGTGCTAAGAGCCACCAGGGATAGGGAGATGTGGAGAGCGATGATCGCCTACGACCTGAAAGAACCGGGCATATAGAAAAAGAATTTGTATTTCTGGTTCTTATGAATATCTATATGATGATACAACTCTAATCTTGTATGGTGATATTCTAACCGCAGCTTACACTTGGCACTAGGCCGAAAGTATGGGGAACCCAGTAAGAATCGAACTCGGTACTCAATTGTAATGATTCTACCTAGACAAGATTGTGAACCATTACACCACCTTGAGGTGCCCAGCTCTAATCTTGCATGTATGTATGTATATATGTACGTATACTTCCGAAATAAAACTTTACCGATATATAAGACCATGAAGCTTTTAATTTGTATTTGCACTATAAGTTATTTCAATATTATTACTCACATCATACACTAATAACTTGTATGAAAAATACAAATTAAAATATGTAGTTAATAATAAATTGATAATATTATTAACTTTACAATTTGTATAATGAACCATTTATTGAACCAAACTGGAGTATGAGTAGTTCAATATTTACTAAAACTCAAGTGATTAACACACACACACATATATATATATATATATATATATATATATATATATATATATATATTATTATTATTACTATTGTTACTTTAGAATATGTGCAAACATCAAACTACTGAAAATTTTCACATTTTATTTTGACAATGAAAGAACAATGTCTCATCAGGTTGTTAATAAAGATTATCTATATGATGAGACATTGTTCTTGCATTGTCAAAACAAAATGTCTAATTTTGTAGTAGTTTTTACATGCTCTAAAATAATAATTAATAATAAATATTCATTGTTCGGTTTTTATATTGAACACTGTTTTAAATTAATGCTTTGAACGTTTCAATTATTTTTTTCGTTCCTTATATAAAGGGAAGAAACCCGTCTTTGATGCATGTTACATTGAATTCGGCCGATGGATCAATCTGTCTTTTATTTACATTATTCGGACCATTGTCCTCATCTTTCTTGCCATTTGTACGGCGTCCTTAAAGCAAAATTGCGAGAAGATTTGAACGTTTTGTTTAAAGTGTAGATTTGTTGTTATTATTTTTATTATTACTTTCTTTTTGTATTACATACTATGTGTCCATAATAGTTTCTGTCGCTTCACGTGTTTCGAGTCTAAATTCAAGCGAATAAAATTGGCACTTTGCATATCGAGATCCGTTTGTTTTTCTGATGGCCCAAGTATCGTGTATATATAGGTAAGTGGTGAGCAGGTCAGAAAGTTCATATCTGTGAGTTTTTTCTTTTTTTTTTTTTTTTACACTCGCACATTAAATCTTTTCCGTCACCTTTCGTTTGGCCATAATTCTTTTACACTGACTTGCGAAATTTATACTTCCAAATTGTATTCAGCAAGTTTGATTTAATTCTACTGTACGAGTCATCTAGTTATTTTTGTTGTTTTTCGAATACTATTTTTTGCAACGCTTCGCGAACGTTTTATTCAATTTTTTGTGATCGCGTTTGTATTTTGTGTGTGTGTTTCTGTCTTGGATTTTTCATGATGCTTTTTGAGGGAAGGCTTGAATATTTTTTATATTTCTTCCTTCATTATTAGTGTCATAATCTGCATTTTGGTATATAGGCATTGCTCTGAATTTACCTTCACTAAATTGCTGTAAATGATAGCAAACATACAATTTTTTGTTGTTGTTAGCCTGTTTAATGTTAGTTATGTGCAAGGCTACTCTTTTATTCAGAATTTCTGTCTTCCCTACGTATACTTTTGCACATTCATCGCAATTTTAGAGCATACATTACGTTTTTAGAATTGCAGCTCAGATTTATTTTTATTTCGAATGTAAATGTGTTTTCGAACTTGAAGTGGTTTCCTCCTATTGTTATTATACCCCTTATCTTTTTTGCTGCATTTTCTGACCACCTGTAGTTTGGGTTTCAAGTCGGCTTTTAATTATTTTAGTTGTCTTTAAAAATACCTTTATTTCATCAGTTTCATTGAGTAATTCGATGTGTCGTTCTATCTTTGTAAATAATTATGGGTTGATTTTGTTTTGTGTGGGAACGGATGTTAGAACTTTTTCTTTTTTTTTAATTTTACTTATTTTTTTATTCCGTGGAAATTCTAATGTTATTTCTTCTGCCAGTTGGAGACGTATATTAAGAGGGGTTTCGTCAGCTACTATAGTGCAAATTCGGCGTGCTTTGGAGTAAAGGATGGATGTTAAAATAAAAAAACGTTCATGACTTCTCGCATTTTTTCTTCTATACCAATTTCACTCGTTGGAACAACACCTATTTCGGTTTTTAATATATATATATATATATATATATATATAAGCTTCGAAAATCTAGTTTGCATTTGACCTCGAGCCAATATTCATTAAAAGACTTAAGCACTCACTTAATAGAATCAATTATGAGTACTGTAGTAATATTCTAAAATGTACCTATATAGTTTTGAGTTCTGATAGATTTTTGTGCAATGATTGTTGCTTATTTAGCAGTTATGCAACTTAAAGCCCTTTTGACAGGTAGGTTTTTATCACAAATTGATTGATATCGGCTTGGAGATAAGCGTTGATAGTTTTATTGCAAAGAAGTTGTCACTAACTGAGCAGATTTATGTTGGCTTCTAAGTTTCGTGATGATGTCTCGTCTGGGTTGGGTTTATTTTATGCTGTTGAGGGTCGGTTCTCTTATTTATGAAGAACCTGTTTAATTTGATAACTTTTGGATGCGGTCTCGCTTGCGATTGGTTGATTTTTTTAAACTTTATTTTCATTATGCTTGTGATTTTGGGCTTTGTGTGTTTTTTTTTTTTGTCTGATGGTTTTACATTATTTTCTGTTTTTTGTCGAGATTGATTGTTTGTATATTAGTTTTATTGCTATTTATTGTTGATTGTGTAACGAATCAGATATGTGTTACCATGTCTCCATTTACCAATTATTTTGTTTCTTTTATTTAATATTTTATTTTAACGAAAAAAAAAAACACAAAGCTCACGAACACAAATATATACAAAAACACGAATACCTAAACATGACCTAAAAAAAAGAAAACCATAAACGGTCAAACACAACAACACGGGAACAAGAAAGGTCAAACCAAGAAAAAAAATGGGTAAAAATGAATGGCAAGAGTAAAACGAAAGAAAACAATTAAGCGCACACCTGTTCAGTAAAAAAAAAATTAAGCAGACACCCGTTCATTCATGCATGCATTGAAAGCAATGAATAAAACATTAAAAATATCTATATCTGCACACTCGCACACACATATCGGTAGAGAGAGAATGTGTCCCCACGAAGGTTTATAAGAATAGATATATGGCTATCTCTCTGGAGACAATGATGCTTTAGTTACTGTATGATATGTCTGATTACCGCACGCATTGTTTATTGAAATGTTCACAATAAGCTGCATTATTGTTTTTTCATCAACGCACGTGTTGTTACTCTGGCTTTACAATTACTCTTATACCCGCGTGACGTGGCTTACTTGTGCCTCTTCTATATGTACTTCTACGGCTTCTGCTCCGATGAACTTAGGTCATTGGTGGCGCCTAGGTACGAATTTACACGAGATACTAGATTAGCAACTAAATCCCACGCTTTTACAGTGAAACAAATAAGATGTAACCGTAATTTCTACTCCAACAGCTTCTTTTCTTGCGCTTCCAGCCTGTGGAATACCCTTCCACATGCCTGCTTCCCCAACAGCTACAATCTCCAGGAGTTTAAATGTAAGGTCAATAGACACCTCCTAACACACTAACTTGCATCTATTCTCTCAAACACTCTCACCATCTAACCAACCCTCATTCTCGTTACCCTTACCTGTCTATCACCCTCCTTCTGCCATTTCCTATATCTAACCATCCTTTTCCCATTTCCCCGACCCTACATAATCCCCTGCGCAATAGTGGCAGTGGAATGCCTTGCTCGGGGTGAAATGATTAAAAAAAAAAGAACATCTAACGTTACTATTTCTTAATCAAAATCATTTTACGACTCAACGAAAACACATTTTTTTTTACGAATAATTAATCTCCCTCAGATATCCCCATCTATCACAAAGCCTCTTTCCCAATTAATTCATTTACATTATTCTTCACCTGTATCATCTATTTCTTTTCCAATCAATACTGGAAAGCAAGTGCAGGAAAACATATTAATGGCAATTCATATCTATTTTTTGACTTCTTCTGTGTGCCATGTCTCTTCTGGGCGTAGCTGATCATGCCTTCCACGTCTCCCTCTCCCTGACGGCTTCTACCTGTTAACCCCTAAACCCGCTCTGTTATCCACTTGCTCAGACCCGTTGTATTCTTTTTAACATATAAGCCTCTGTTTTATCCATTTTTGATATCTAGTTTTTTTTTTGTTCTATTGTATACTAGCAGCATGGCCCGTCGTTGCTCGGGTGTAATGAAAGCTTTAAAAGTAATCCATGGTTCTGGAGCTCAGACTCAGCCTAAAGAATATTTGTGTGAAGTTTGGTGAGAATCGGATAAACATTTTGGATTTGTATAAGGACATACAGACAGATAAACAGACACACAAAAACCTCTTACCTTTTATATATTATCGACTTTCTGCACTATTATAAGAA
Organism: Ascarosepion bandense; assembly: GCA_037127315.1. Classification (NCBI taxonomy): domain Eukaryota; kingdom Metazoa; phylum Mollusca; class Cephalopoda; order Sepiida; family Sepiidae; genus Ascarosepion; species Ascarosepion bandense. The sequence goes on along the minus strand of JBBBDQ010000506.1, from coordinate 578,903 downwards.
CTGCAACCTTGAAACTTCTAAATATCGTTTCTTATGTCTTTGTCTATGAGTTTTAATCAAATTTGATTAAAATCGAACCACTCCTTCTATAACCCGATATTTTCGATATTTATCAGGGGTACCTCGATACAAAACCTAGCTAAGAACACTCGCAGACGCTTAGGGTACAACTGTGTAAATTTTCAAGAAAATCAGTTTCGCCGTTTCGGAGTCTATAGGTAACGAACACACACATAAACAAAGTTCCATTTATAAATAAGTTTAGATTAGTTCAATTTCATTGCTTTTGGTTTCCATACAGCTTCAAAATCGGTTCGTATCCTCATATTAACCAATGGTTGCCGACTATTGACAGCGCAGAATCTCTACCAGAGCGTCTAGATAGAGAAAGCTGATGACAGCAACAACACATGATTCATTAATTTTACCACTGCTTAATACGTGTCACCCTGGCGTTTTCTTTTTTTATCTTTGTGCTGCATCCCTTCAGAACATAGGTGATCATGGAATTTCACTTGGCTTTGTCTCGTGTCGATCTCAAAATTCTTCCTATTTGTATCTCTCCCAAATGCCGCTCTGCCATCCATTTGCTCAGGCCTATCAAGTAGGTCTCGCACTACTTTCTCTCTTTCCATCTATCCGTCCTGTGAGCATCAAATTCTTCAGGCCTTCCTTCATCACATGTCCCATAAATCACATGTCACTTTCAAGCTTTCGCCTCGTTTTCATTCTCTCTAACGCCTCGTCCTTAGTCATATGCTCAGTCCATGGAATCCTCAGTGTCTTTTTGTCAAACCACATTTCTGCTGCCTCAAGACTTTCCTTCAACCTTAAGGAGATCGTCCAACAGAATTGTTTCACTGTAGAAGTTGAATAGATCCAATGAGATGATACATACTTGTCTTACGCTACTTTATATTTTTATATACCTGCTGATTTCACTTATGCATATGCAAGCGGGTTGCTGCAACATATATATATATATATATATATATATATATGTATATATAATTGTTAACAACTTTTCCGAGGTTGTCGAGTGTCTTTATTAATTCTTCATGACATACTTTGTCAAATGCCCTCGCGCGCTGTCTATAAAGCTCAGATAGAGGCCGTTCTGCGTTTATATTGCTCTTTCAGAGAACATTCTGAGCATGATTATTGAGTAAATTATTCCGGTATCTTTAACAAAGCCACACTTTTCTTGTCCTATCTCTAGGCAGATTTTGTTATGTGACTCAATACGCTGATTACCCGGTGGAGTTCAAATTCCTTTGTACCTGGCGTCTTAGTTAATGCTATGAACATTGATCTGCTTAGGTCCTCAGGTATATTGACGCTGTTGTAGATTTTGTTTATTAATTCGGCGTTCCTTTCTATGCCATAGTCTTTTGAGGGCGTCAATATCTTCATATAATCCCATCGGTTTCTGCTGCTTTGTTTCTGTCCAATTTGACCATTGCCGATTCTACTTCGTTTTTTAATATTTCTAGTCAAATCCGTTTTTTGTGCATTGTTGGTTGCTCTCTTTTGTGGAAGAGATCAGCAATATACATCTCTTCTCTGGAGGAATTTTTCTTTTTCTCATATGATTGTACTGTCCTTTGATCTATACATTCTGTTGCTGAGCAGGTTTTTTGTCCTCTTTTTCCTGTTTTTTTTTGTTTTGCATATCAAAATTTTGTACTGTTCACTCTTTCTACTTCGACAAGTTTGTCGTTGAGCCATCTTTCTTTAGCCCGTCTGCCTTTTCTCCTTATTTCCTTGTGTAGATTCTTGTATTCCGCTGCATATCTTGGCATCGTGTTTTGTCTCTTTTGCACCAAATCAAGAATCTCTTCAGTGATCCACACATTTTTCTTCAATTGTGCATTTTTCTTTGGGATGCTGTCATTCGCCGATTTCACTACTGAAATATAATATAGAAAAATATTTACAGGAATATATTTTATTATTTCCACTTTTGTATCTACGAAGAAGAATGATTTAACACGATAGTTAAAACTGACTGCAGGGGAATATGGTAGTGGAGATATATATATATATATATATATATATATATATATATGATAAACTTATTTATAAATGAAACTTTGTCTGTGTCTATCCGTTACCTATAGACTCCGAAACGGCTGAACCAATTTTCTTGAAAATTTACACAGCTGTACTATAAGCGGCTGCGAGTGTTTATAGCTAGGTTTTGTGTCTAGGTACCCCTGAATCGATAAGCAAAAAAATCGGGTTATAGAAGTAGTGGTCCGATTTTAATCAAATTTGATACACTCATAAACAAAGACATAAGAAACGCTATACAGAAGTTTCAAGGTTGCAGTTCTTACAATAGTGCAGAAAATTTGATATCGATACCAGGAAATCAAAATTTGACTTACATCCATTCATTTTTCTTTCAGTCTACGGTTTCGCTTTAACTGGAAACAACTATTGCTTTTTAGTCTTTCGTCCCAACGTCCAAAGAGTCTGAGCTCCACGCCCATGAATTAGTTTTAAAGCTTTTTTACACCCGAGCAACGCCGGGCTATACTGCTAGCATATATATATATATATATATATATATATATAGTGAAGTTTTGTAATTTGCTTGATGCATTGCGTAAAATAGTTGTATGTGTTATGTCTTGAAGGCTGTTACAATGCGTTGAATGAAATAAAGGAAGGTCGGGTGGTGTTTCTATGACCTGTTTATTTATATTTATATTTCGAGGCTATAATCTCATCGTCATAATGACCTTCCTTTATTTCATTCAACGCATTGTAACAGCCTTCAAGACATAACACATACAAATATATATGTGTGTGTGTGTGTGTGCGTATCTGTTTGTTTTGCATGATAAAAATATAGTTTAGTCATGTTATATTTATGGGTTAAATTGCTCAATATATGGGAGAGATCCTATGCAAATATGAAAGTAGCCATTAAATTCAACTTTCATAGCGATATTCAGTTTCATACTTAGACTTTATCTTGACTATATATATATTCATCCGCAGACAGATCTGTTTTGCTGTATCACTGTTCTTCAGTACGGTTTGCCCCCAGCCAGGATTAAAACCCAACCAAATTGACAACAGTCGGTGATACCACCTCTGAGCTATGAGCGCTCGGTAGAAGAAGGCACATTTTAGCGTGTGGTGTACCATGTAAACATGTGCCAGTATTTTGAGAGTTTTCTAATTCAAATGAACGATGCGTAGATGCTGAAGCCGTTACTGTTTTTTCAAGGTCTACCATTCTTCCAGAGTGCTTAATCAGGATGTAAGAGCGTAGAATATTCATCCGCAGACAAATCTGTTTCGCTGCATCACAGCCCATCAGTACGGTTAGACATCCGATTGCCCCCAGTCAGGATTGAAACCCGGCCAAATTGACATCTATGTTAGAATAATATTTAATCATTTTTTCACGGCACATCTGGTGTTAGAATATTTGAAAAAATCAATAAAGAATTTGTATAATCACACACACACATATATATATATATATATATATATATATATAAGGTGTGATGGTTATTAGTTGTCACTTTATACGTTCAATTACTTGCATGCACATCTTTTGTTTTTGATTTTGTCGAATGTACAATGTAGTAGGGTCAGTTGGGTATCGTCTATAAGAAAGAGATCGATGACGCAATTTACTCCGCCAGAAATTTGGAAATGTTATGTTGTACTGTTTAGCATTCGCACCAGCACAAACATTTCGAAGTCATTGGGTGTCGATTTGAGGACAGTACATAAGCTTGGGAAAAAGATGGATTAATCTAATTGTGATTACGAAGGTGGATAAAATTATTATTTCAGATTTCGTCGTTATTACTCTATTCATCTTTCTACATAATCTCAATCTCATCATGGAGGCTTACATCAAGTACCATGAATAGGTTGTTCTGATTAAAAAGAGTGGCTGCTGGATTAACCTATATCTAGCAATATGACACTGTTCTATACCACATAAGCAGTAGAACCCAGTCATGGATATCAGATAATTTATGCCATTAAATCATTTACCTACCTCCCCAGAGAGCAACCCCTTTGATTAAAATTCCTTTTAAATCCAAAAGTGAACTGGAAGCAAGGATTATAGCAGCATTCACCAACTTAAACAATGTGACCGTTCAGAAAATTAACAAGAGATCCGGAATCGTGTGACATCCGTGATTGACGACAAAAGTGTTTTTATTAAAAAAAAAAAAACTATACTTTTCTAAAATTACATTCTTTTAAAATAGTCATTTTTGCAAAATGCTTTACTTTTCTAAAGTTTACAGCTCTATAACCATTTTTATTTTCTTAACAATTTATGCGAGAAATCGAGACAGTAGAATGGATCAACTGTGCCATTATCAGTGTTTAGATAACGTACAAATATATATCATTATTGTCATGTAGCGCTTATCATATTAAATTGCTTGTGTATGGATTCGTTGCATATCTTCCCAATTTCGCAAATAGCCGTAATTATTTTTTCAATGAAACCTTATTTGCAAACGTTGCTTATGCTCGTCTGTATGGGCAAATGATTGAATGAATGTCGTAGCAGATTAACTAGAACAAAAATGTTCTAGTTGTGAGATCAGTCCTCAACTTTTGCCATATGCTGTCCAAAGATAAGATCAGTTAAGATGTCGCCTCGCCTAAGAAGAAACGATTAGAAAACTTGCTGTATTTGTTATGGTTATGTAAAAATTCGTTTTCATTATTTTTTCGCCTATATTTTTCCTGCAAAACGATAGTAAAAGAAATAAATTATGAAATCCGTTGAAATTTTTTCACATGAAATAAGGATAAAATAATGAAAATTTGCCTGTCAAAAAGATACGATTTTTGTTTGCAGCAGAATCTGTATGTTTGTAACAAAAACGTACTGCTTACAGGACTGCCTATGGAGGGACAAACTTTAAGGTCCATGAACCTATGCAGAGAAAAGAAGGATAAAGTTGATAAAGATTGGGATTTATGGGTGCTCACCAGATTTTTTACAGTGATTTATACCCTATATAATACCCAAGGGACACTGAAAGTAGAGTTACACAATAAGAGGCACAGTTTATGAAGACATGTGGGGAAAATAACTTTAGACCCGAGACTTGAACAGGGTATGATTTTGGGATTGAGGAATCATCATCTTAGGAATAGGTTCTACAAAGCCACTTGAGTAAGACTTATATCGAAACAAAGAAATAAAGTAATGTGAGTGTCATTGCGGGTCCTAGCAGTGGAGGTAAGAACTGGTAAAACTAAGGAATATAGGTTATATTTTTAGTTTTTTTCTTAAAGATCTGCTGGTAATTGTCTCTTGGATTTGTAATAATCATAAACTCTCGCTTATGTGTTTTTTTAAGAACCAAAATTCCTCACACATTACATCTTTCGGCTTATTTAAATGAGTTAAAAAAAGTTTTATACTTATCTTATAAATACTTTACATTTATTAGATTTTGATAAAACTTTCCAAACCCTTTTGTTTCTGTCGCCATTTTTACTGAAAATAAAACAGTACCAGTTATCGGCGCAGAGATGAGATGTAGACGTGTGGAGTTCATATATCAGTCGAGATAGTTGCCTTTACAGTACAAAGAAATGTATTTGGGGAAAGGCATGAATCGTTATCATTTTTCTAAACAATGGATTAAATTTCATGTCAGGCTGGACTTTGAAAAGTTGCTCTGACGCCACTCTAGGAAGAGAAAACGAGAAATCACTCCATTATATATATATATATATATATATATATATATATATAGACATGCGGTGCATATATAGAAGAATACAAAAGAGTATCCTGTACATAAAGTGGTACGATAACTTTCTAGGAGAACTCAAAATATGTCTATAAATACATATAGAGCAAATGTAGGTAAAAAAAAAGACACATATTCCATGGTTAAGCGGAAGTTTAGGCCTATTTCAGGCGAACCATCATCAGCTTCCGTCTTTATTGTACAGAACATTTTACACGAATTTGTGTAAAATCTTCCGTACAATAAAGACGGAAACTGACGATGGTTCGCCTGAAATAGGCCTATACATCTGCTTAGCCATGGAATAACGTGTCATTGATATATATATATATATATATATATATATATTATATATATATATATATATTATACTAATTATAGTTATAATACCAATATCGACAAAACTAATTCTGTCAAGATTATCAATAATTAAACTACAACTAAGAAAGTCTTGAAACCAACCGGGAACTAACCCAGTGGGAAAGAAGGGGAAGAAAAAAAGAAACAAACGAAATACTTGAAAAAAAGTCAAGCATTCGTGAGAAAGAAAAAAACCCAAGACGAAAACCTTAACAATAAAGAGCTCGATACGAAAGCAGAGTACAAGAAGTAGCCAACGCGAAAGTAGAGCAAACAAGAACGAAAATTTAAGGGTGCGGCAACAAACCTACCACGGTTTCGCTTAGTCAGGGAAACTGTTAAGCGAAACCGTGGTAGGTTTGTTGGCTCACCCTTAAATTTTCGTTCATATATATATATATATATATAAATTAAAAAAGGATTAATTCAATGATGTTGAATGATCATTTCGATATAAAAATACCCACGGGGGATAACACATCACCTCAGCAACAGAAAAATCCTTTCAGAAACTGGAGAAAAATCAGTCTAATTTTCCTTTTTAAATAGATTTGCAAAGAAATTAAAAAAGAAAAAGAAACAAAATAAAATCAAATAAACAAGAAAAGAAAAAATTGACATCGTCTGGGTTCGCAAAAAAAGGAATTGTAACCTAAAAATTAACAGACGGCCGTGTTGAATTGATGTAAGGTTAAGCAACACGGAAAAAAGTTGGGAGATAAGAGAGATAAAGTAAGGAAGTGAGGGATGCACATTATTTGTTTCAACCTTTCCGTCTTAAATCCAACCGACAAATGTGTGAAATGTGTGTCGTTTTGTAATGAGGTGATGATAGGATACAGGCTTTGAGCATCTGGTCTTACACCTGGATTACCAAATTTTCAATATCTAATTTCAATTCGGTAAACTCAGCTTCCGATATTTTATACTTGTCCACCGCTTCGTCGTACATAATTTTGTGGGTACTTGACGATATTTTTTTTTGTTCCGGACTTTCTTCAATTGTTGATCATCAAACATTGCTTTTTTTTTATCAATCGTTTTGCAAATAAGCATTATTCTTTATGTCAGTGTTCTGATCATTTTAAATTAATTAATCTCTGTTTTAAAATCCTTTTTATGATTTGGCGTTGCATTTGTTGTTTGACATTATTATTAATTTACTTCCTTCCCGATGATTCGATGTTATGATTGGGTAATGAAGATCATATCTCAGCTCCTTGAAGCTGAAAAATGAACCAACAACCTCCCAAATTTATATGGGATATCTTCAGGGCCAAAAAGAATAATTTGAGCTGCTGCTCTCTCTGAGTAACTTGGCCGGGTTATTGCTCCTCTCTATTATCCTACGTTGTCATAGTCCATCAGGAGATATTCATGGCTTCTCTTGTGCAGAAGTGTAATATCAGGGCGATGACTCTCCAAGCGCTTGTCTATCAACATAGTTGTTTCACAACTCAGCTTCACTTGACGGTATTGAAAACTAGTATTCATTTTAATTGCAGCAATGACTTGATATGCTTAATACGATATACTGAATTTAACTGTACATTTGTATTTTTTACCATTTATCGAAAACAAGTAACTATAGACATTTTATTTTTAAATATAGTAATATTTAACTTATCAACTAAACTAATTCCTCATATTATTTATGTGCTGCATCTCAGAAAAAGAAATTCGTAAAGCTTTTAAGAATATTATTAAACTCAAGATAGGCTATATTTGAGCTGAAAAGGTTAAAATTAAGTTTAGCATTTCGGTGAACGCTGTTATCCAAAAATTAAAAACAAATTTAATCCAAATCTATGTTGACTACATGAAAAGTTTGTCAAGAAATACCCGAAGCAAAAATAAAATTGGAGTTTTTCTCATTGTATTGATTAAAACAATAGGTAAGGAACTAAAATATGAAGAAATACCTATAATTATGAATTGAATCAAATAAATAATTTGTGTTTAAGCTAACTGCTTATTAATATAATCGGTGAGGATAGTTATTATTTATAGCAAATGGCGATGCTCTTCAAATTGGCTGGATATAGCTAAGAAAAAAAAAATCAATTCTTTTGTAGTCATATCACCCCAGGCAAGGCATTTTAGTGCCACTGTTTTGTAGGGAGTTACATAAGAGGAATGTTATGAGAAAGAGTGACAGGTTATCGGGGGTGTCAGGAAGTGAAAAAGAGAAGGATGAGAATACTGATGAAAGTAGAGTGGACAGAAAAAGAAGCATATGAGAGAGGATCCAGGTTAGTAAGATAGGAGATGACTATTGACTTTCCATTTAAATTTTTGGAGATTATAGCTGTCGGGAAAACAAATAAATGGAAGGGAATTCCACAGGCGGCAAGTGCGAGGAAGAAGCTGTTGGAGTAGTATTTCCGTTTACAATTTATTGGTTTCACAGTAAAAGGGAGGGACCTAGATGCTAATCTTATAATAATCCATGAACTGTCCTGGTAATAATTTGACGAACCAAAAAAAAAAATAATGCTTGCTTTATTTTAACTGACCGAAAACTGTTTCACATACAGCTTACTATTGTAAGCATATATGTAAAATGGTATTGACTCATGGTATACGATGACAATATTTCACGCAGCCTATAAATCGTTACAAATTCAGATATTTACAATTAGTAGTTTAATACGGCAAAATCTGCAATTATAGGTATCCAATAAGAATCGAACTTATTCCGGTAATATGTGAAATTAGATTGCAATCCCTACAAATCTTTAACTCTCCGGGTAATGGATGACGAGAACATTGAAAATTTAATGGATTAATCATCAGCTGTAAGAAGACAAGTCTTGGTTATCAGACTGAGGAATAAACCAAGATGAAAACTACATAGGTGATATTCCAAAATCGCTCAAGTACGAAAATTCAAATCTCAGGAAAATGTTCTATCAAAGCATTGAAAATAGACACTACTACAGTCATTGTTCGGAATGTACTCATCTTTTTCATCTTTCTCATCGACGCTTCGGCTGTTGCACATTCCGTTCTTCAGATAATTTGAATGAGGACAAAAGTTTGAACAATGTAAATAGCGTAAATGCTACTTTTTTTTACCTCAGAATTATAAATAAATGTTTAAATATTATATCGAAAACAAAACGCTTAGTGCTAAAAAGCGAAATACGTCTTTCTAAGCCGAGCAAAGTATTAGAAAGAAAGAAAAGTGTTCTAATTGTTATATAATTCCTCTTTGACAGTGAACTTTGGACAATTTTCTCACATGCGAAATAACTTCTTACAGAAATATTGTTTTAGAAAATGACTAACAATAACATGGATTGAACACGTGAGTAATGACAAACTTTAAGGAAAATAGAAAAATATTGGCGCCTACTTTCAGAATCAAAAGAAGAATTAACGAGAACATAAGGCTTTAAAAAACAGACCCTCACAAGAGAGAATGTAGTAGAGGCGGAAGAATGCAGTAAGTAACCTCCGTAACATTCTTGTGTAAGTGGATTATAGAACTGTGGATTAGGTGAGATAACCAAAATACAAACTTTACTAAAAACAGAAAAAAGTTTTGGAGTGCCATGATGGACCTCACCCTAAACGGATATGACGTATAGAAGGACCAATCGCTGCAAAGAAAGTAAGTGCTGAGTAAGAGAAAAATACGTTAATGCATTTCGTGTAATTATAACTAGTTTGATGTAAAACAATTTAATAATCGGAAATATGTTTGCGTAGATTTTTACAAGTTTTCTATTTTTCAAATTATCATTGGTATGAATATCATGCTTCAATGATGGCAGTACTCTTTTCTCTTTGCCAAATTCAAATTGTAATTTACCTGGGAAGAAAGGCGTCAGGAATATAACTGAGTAAACTATAATTGAGTACTAAAGTTTTGAACAAAAATCTGAATAAGACAGTTTCTTTTTTCACTTTTATGTTTCAAGATGCAGAATTCTTTCTATTTTGTATGATTTCCTAAGGGAAGTCGAACAGACAATAAACGATGATTAAAGTTCTGCATCAGACGTATAAGTGTGTGTCAAATGTAGGCTACAAATTGATATTAGGATTTGCTTGAGACATAATCAGTGTCTCTTTTTGTCATCAATTCAATTCATCATTATGATACAGAAATTTCTTTGACCTTTGACTTCATTATGATAATAGAATGCAGAATAGTAATGTCTTTGCTCATATTTACCGCAAGAGATTTGTGATGTGAAGTGCAAGTTTGATTATGTTTTATAATTTACTCTGAGTATATTTCTTCAATTAAGTTAAGGATTTCACATAAAGCTTTTAGAGAGTTAATTTAATACGAAATTATAAGATTTAACGGAAGACTTGTGAACTAAATCTTTGATATATGTAGTATGGATGCATTATGTATTAAGAGAGAAAGTGTAGAAAAAATAGAGGGGAAATGACTTTTGATTTAAAGCCAGAAAATGAAAAGTGTCAACTACAATGAAGAAAAACCCCGCCAAATTTTAACTCTGAATAGAAGTTCTTATATTACACTTGATAGTATAAACAGAAATGATAGCTCTATATTTAATGTTATTTGGTATGAAAAATATATTATGCGTGTGTCTAGATATTCTCAGACAGACTGTATCTGTAAAAGAGACAAAATCATTAAGACAAAATCTTTACTTAGTCTAAATACAATTTTATTCATATATATATATATATATATTGTCATCCGCAGACAGATATGTTTCGCAGTATCATAGCTCATCAGTGCGATTAGACTCCGATTGTTACACAACCCAGGCTCTAAACCCGACCAATTTGGCGTCAGTCGGCGACTCTACCCCTGGGCTACGGGGCGTTCGGTGGAAGAAGGCAGTCTTTTTAGCGCATATCATATTACGTGACCAATAGCTAGAGTGCTCAAATTCTTTTTACTGAATGAGGGATGCGTACACGCATAATATCACATTAAAATTCTCAACTCAGCTGAGAAATAAGGTAATCTGACTGATGCCAAATCGGTCGAGTTTCGATCCCGGCTGTAAACAATCGAATGTCTAGCCACAATGATCATTACTGATGCAGCGAAAGAGGCTTGTGTGTGTGTGTCAAATGTATGCTACGTGTTTGTGTGTGTGTGTGTGCATTCAGATACATGAATAATATATATAGGAGACACTTTTCATTGTTGAATGCATTCGTCAGTCTATGTGGATTGTTACTGATATATTGTTGGGTGGGTGGTAACAGTTATGTTTGAAATTATTCATGCGTTTATTGAGTCGGAATGATTGCAGATCTGAATGCGGTTTTGTGGTGATTTTATTGTGTTATTTCTTAACTTGATTATTTCTTGCTGTGTTATTTGTCCTAGATTGTTATTATAACGTTTGTTCTTATGTATTTGTTAATTTGTTTATTATCTACTTGAGCTATCTAAATGAATTCAGTAAATAATAAAACAATTTCTTAGAATATTTTAAAGCACAGGCATTATTGTCCACCCATTAACGAATAACACAAGTTTTAATGAGAGAAGACAATATTTCATATCGGGCCGTTCAGTACAAAAACTTAACACTTCTTTTTTTATGTGCCCTGTCCATTCAGGTCGTAGGCGATCATGGCTTTCCACATCCCTCTATCACTTGTGGCTCTTAGCACGCCTTTTCCTGTTATACCACGCGACCCTCGTTCCGTCATCCACCTGATCAGGTCCTTCAAATATGTTATCCGCTGCTTTCCCCCATCTCTTTTCCCCTCCATCTAGCCTGTTAGTATCAGGTTCTCCAAGCCCTCCTTCCCCATTGCATGTCCCAGGAACTTTAGCTGTCTCTTCCGGATGCTCAGTATTAATTTCCTTTTCGTTTCCATCCTTTCGAAAACCTCATCATTACTCACGTGTTCGATCCACAATATCTGCAGCATCCTTCTGTAGAACCACATTTCAGTTGTTTCAAGTTTTTCCTTCATCTTCGATGATATTGTCCAGCATTCACTGCCATATTGAAGAACTGACACCAAGGAACACTACCAGAAATTATTTACTTTTCAGTAATGAATCTCAGGATTTGTTTCACAGCAATTTCTCATGGAGCAAGATCTTACACATACACAGACAGACATATATACATATATATATATATATATATATATATATATATATACACATACACTCTCCATCTTCTTCAGAGTTTTATGAGGCTCGGATAAGAAAGATATCACTTGTAACAGTCACGACGAGCAGGAAGCGCTTATTTTTTCACAATCACATTTCTTTATGAACCTGTGGCGGACTTTACCACATTAATTTCGGTTAGAAAATATCACACAGGACTTACGCAAGAATAACCAAAGAGATTGATACATAAAATATATCTATTAACAAGACGTACAATCAAACTACTATGTGAAAAAAAGCATGCATTTAAGTAAAAAGTGTGAATTAGTCAAGAGTTGCCTCTTTTTTTACTATAAATTAAGTGTTCAGTGAAAGAATAATTTGGTTTAAAGTTTACTGAACAAATGTTCATAAGTGTTCATGATAATTGTTCTTGTGATATTACTGTTGTAAAGTATTGTTGTCGAAAGAAGTTTCCGCTGAAGGTGTAAAAATGTGTGTGTCTGTCAGTGAGAAAATTGATGCGTGATTCGAACTGTCGAGAATTCGTTTAGCAGTTAGGATTCTCACAGAATAAAAGTTTTGCTTAAATTAGGCGACTAGTGGTTTCAGATCGCTGCGCGGGAAAAAAAAATTCTTCACGTGCAAACCTATCTAATTGGTTGGCACCAACCAATCAGCATACGAGATTTGGGAAAACTTAAGTTTCTGTGATCCAATCTTCTCCCAAAAGTGCAGAAAATATGACTACTTAAAAATAAAGCGATTTTAAAATTGTCGCATTACTGCGATTTGTGTATGTTCAATCAGAAAAATCGCTCGGTCAATGAAAGCCGTTGCTTTTTGCTTACCAGGGAAGATTTGATTTTTAGAACTTGGCGAGCGAAAGTGCGTTTCTGCTGTTGAGAAGGGAAGATTAAATTTCTTACCCACTTTTTATTACTACTTTGTCTGCCGAACTGTTCACAATAGATTTGATATTGAACTTAGTTTTGGCACACGGCTTTCTCACAACAGAATAAAATGATTCAGAGATAAGAGTTAAAATTCCTGAGCTTGTAGTTAAAGTTAAAAAAATAGCTTTACATAGAATTTGCATTGCCATTAGATAAAATCATTTGAAGAATAAGAAAAAGAAACATACAAAGGGATATTGAAATTAAAACTGATAAAAAAAGTGGTACTTTTAAAATACACTTAGAATATGTTGTAGAATAGCTAGCAACCCCTCGGCACTCTAAACGACAGACTGACTCAACGCCTGAAAGACTCTACGAGCATGTATTTAAAGGGTCATATTTAGTAATTTGCGACAAGTAGATTAATATTCGGACTGATTGACTTCCTCGGCTCTTCACTATTAAGAACTTTTCTTTCTCTTAATTGCTGTTGTTGCCAGCCCACCTCTGACCCGGAGTGGTAGCAGCTGTTAGGGTCCTATGGGCAAATAGTTATCCCTCGAACCGGGGTCAAAAACACTATCAAAGTATAAGAATACACTTTTATAGAAATATATACATAAACATTGAGTTTTATAGAAAAATATATATTTTTGAAGGGAAAATATTACCAACAATACACTTTTGAAGAAATAATTATCATAATACATTCAGGAAGGAAAACAAATGATTCAGCAAAACATTTCTGAATACAAGAGTAGAAGACAATTTTAGTTTTCTAAAATAGAAAATAAATAACAGCAAAACATTTTCATAAAAATTTGACTAAATCAACCTTCTCACTATAACCAACCATTAAAAAAAACTTAAAACCCCATATTTCTGACATTAAATAACCCACAGAGATTGATATGCCATTAAACAAAACTCAGACTATTCATTCACATGCACAAAACCATGATTAGTCTAAGTTTTCATTTTTTCCTCCCCACTATGTTTAAATAGCAGGGTAGACGTGATTCCATAGACTGACGTCATTTTTTTTTTTTTTTTTTTTTTTTTTTTTTGGCTACCTGTCTCGGCGAAGAAAACTCTGAACCAGAGAGGGTTTGTTGAACTTCAGCTTTATCAGGCTATTTTGCCCAAGACACATCACTGTTCCTACGGCTACACTACTTGTGATACCCCTACGACACTAATGGGTTACGAGACACGTGATAGTGACATGTTAAGTGTCAATTAAAATCAGGACATATGTAAACAGAACTTGCTTCACTCAATGTCTCAGGTGATCAATCGATAAAGAAGTTAAAAAACGGGAAAATTATTGGGATAGACACACTAACAACAAACTCCAAAACATAAAACAGACTGTTGGAGAATGTAACATTCAATAGAGAAATAGAAGGGAACAGAATTTGCTGACCCCCTTTCATATAGGCCATACCTACATCACGCAACATCATTTATTGGAGGTCACAGAATCCACAATATGTACCGGCTATCAAAAAAGATTAAGTGTCAAACATATACTTTTTGAGCGTACAAACTTAGTTCTAAAGAAGTACTACCAAATAAGTAGTTTGAAAAAACTATTTACGGAAACGAGACCATGCAGGGTACTTGAATTGTTAAAAGAAATCGTAATGTACTCAAAAATATGACTGGTTGATTACTATCTCACACATGCATAGATAGACGTATTTCTACCAACTTGCTATATATTCCAAATCTTGGTTCTACCGAATGTGCGTTTGCAAATCATGTATATTATGCATAAACATATAATGTATGTAGGCTGGATTTGGCTTCAGATAACCCGTATTGGTTGGTATGCCATAAAATTTAAACAGCCAAATTAAATATATACATTTTTATAAAATTATTTTATTAGTTTTAATGTGTTAAATGTATAAGTTATATGTGTTAATTTGTTAACTATACAAACTTCTTGAGATTGTTAACTTTTTGTTTGATTTTTAATAATTCGATTCGGCGTTAAATAACCCAAGATGGGTTGATAAGCCGTAAAACATAACAAGCAATCGATAAAGAAGCCTACGAAAGAGAAAGCAATAGAAATAAAGACAATAAATGTTCCTACTTAAATCTCATGAAAATTGAATTTTATTAACGTCACCTCAATTGAAAACTATTTTCATACATTTAATTTCTTGTTTGCATTAAAAACAATAGCTTTACTGAATATGATGTTAACGACGCATATTCCTAAATTGCGTCTGTCGTTTGTACATAAAGAACATTACTGGAGAAATATGTTCACGAAAAAGTTTAATTTAAATTTGAATTGTAAATAAATTGAAGGGAGAAACGCAAAGAAATGTATGTTTAATTATAATAAATAGAAAATTATTCCTCATTAGTTGTTATAAATAATAACGAACTCTGACAAGGAAAGAAACTGTTGAAGACCAGGATAATATGTAGGGAAATATTAAAACACGATCGGATAATTCCAGGAGTTTTGTTTATCTGTAAATTGAGGGAACATCAATGTGTTTTACAGGGCGCCTTAATAATGTCTTTACAAAAAGTATTATTTTCGAAGAGCAAATTAGACTACAGGTCATAATTATTAAGCCACCCTATTATTTTCAAAGAAATAATATATTTCATACCATTTTCAGTATTTATTACCAAGTAGATAATTCTAAATGAAAATAGAATGGTTCTTTGTTAATACTGCACAATCACGTGCATCAAATGAAATGTTCTGGTGTTCAGTTTTTGCGCTTTCTTCCCCAAGGTAGTATCTTATTGGCTGATTAAAGCAAAGGCTTCCTGGCTGACTTGTAAAATTTTTCAAAGAAATAACAAAAGAACCACTGTATTTTGATTTAGAATTATTCGCTTGGAAATAAATACTAAAAATAGTATGAAATACATAGTTTTATTTTAAAATGGGGTGGCCTAATATTTATGGCCGGTAGTGTAATGTATTAGGAAACAGGAAAAAATTCATTAAATACAAAGAAAAGAATACTGTTACGTAATATCGACCATTCTATAAGCCATTAATTACCGGGAACCTCCTCACGGGTGAAAAGACTTGAAGCAACATAAATTTGTTTCTACAGAAGATATGCTGAGAATACCGTAGAGTAAGCATGTGGGAAACGATGAAGTGTTAGAGAAAATGGAAACATAAGAACGAACATACTAAACAGAAAAGGACCGTTGAAACGTCAATGGCACATAATGAGTAAAGAAGGCGTAGAAAATTTGACACTTACTGAAGGCAGTATGGACCGAGAAAAGCTGCAAGTAATCTACCAATGCGCTTTTGTAAATAGAAGATTGACTTGGAAAGACAGCAAAATATCAACTTAAATAAGATACAACAGGAAATTGCGGAGATCCATGATCGTCTATGTGCTGATTAGACACGGTACATAAAATTGTTTTGTTTCATAACATGTCAACCTCTGCCAAAACGGTCGGGTTTTAAAGTATTTTTTTAATGTTTGCTTTTAGTAAGAAGGTTGATTTAGTTTTTTTTTTTTCGTTTTCTTTTTTTTTTTAGAAAACTGAAGATGTCTTCCAGTTTTGTATTCAAAAATGTATTGCTGGTAATTTTTTTTTCCTTCAGAAATGTGTTATGGTAAAAATGTTTATCTTCAAAACTATTGTTGGTAATATTTTTCTATAAAAATGTATTTTAATACTTTTATAGTGTTTTGACCCCAGTTTGTGGGTTTAACTATTTGCTCATAACTGGGACCCTAACATGTGCTACTACCCCGGGTCCGGGTAGACCTGGGAACAACAGAAACTATCAGGTGGTTCCACAACGTCTCACAACGTCTCAATCAGAGGCCTTTCTGCCGGATGCAGTTTACCGTCAGACCCTGGACCAGGTGCATAGAAGAATCCTTGATTAAGTCATATACGACGTTATGTCTATAGTAGCCGAGAAAGCACAAACCAATGTTACTTTTTATGTGCCATGCTGGATCATTAATTGCTTTTCTGAAAGGGAGTTTACTCTGTCGTTTTCTACCACCTCTACGTGTCATGAGAGATCTAAGCTTCGCGTTACATATAACAGAAGAAAATCTATGATCAGGATCATATTCCAGTGAAACCTAAAGATCGAGGTTCACTTTTTCATGCAACAAAACGGGAGTTCTCATTGCTTTTTCCATGCACAAATATTTATGATGATTGTTGCTGGAGATCTATTGCAATGACTTTCTAGATTCCAATAATCGATCTCTGACTTGTAACCAACCAGGAATACCAAAAGGGAAAGTAAATAAAAATAGAGAATATAGAATACCACTTCATGGCGACAGATTCTGAGCGGAGGATTCGGTTCTAGTGTTATGAAATGAACGAAGACTTCCTCAACGCACAACGAAAGTAATATTCTCCGATATTTCAACCGGCCTTAATGGATCAGTAACTGACGATCTGATATGTAATATGGTTAAACTAGATGTTTACACAGACCTGATATCGCGAGTAGACCTATTTATTAAACTCATATCCGCTCGATTGATTGCATATACAGTGATGTAGCAAATTTCAGTGTGTAATAAATTAAAAAGAAAATGTACCGGTTTTGCTTAAAGAGAGCTTTCCATTTAAGTTCAAAGGACGTGCGTTGAAGTGCAGTTGTCAGAGGTTCTGAATGAGAAATCGGAGAGCCGAGTTCGAATTTCACTTGTATCACTTACGTGCAAATACCCTTGGGGAAAGTATCAATCCCCCTCTTCTCCCTCCATCTATGGGTTAAATTGCAGGACAGAATTGGTTCTATAGCCTTGGTTGGTAATTGGTTTGCCTCAGAGAATAATGGCAAACTACTACAGAAAAATTTTCTGCCGAGTTAATTGTCTTTTTGAGATATGACCGCCCAAACGTTACCAATATGGCACTTAAATACAGGGTTAACCATCAAAATTTATATATATTTATAATTAATTTATATATATATATATATGTATATGTGTGTGTGTGTGTTTTCGGCTTGTGAAATTTTTACAGGTTATTTAAAGACAGAAAATACTTCTAGATTCTAATCATTTTTTAGATACTACGAATTAACCCATACCTGGGGCGAAGAGGTGAATTCAGACTTTTCCCAATGGTATCTGCGCGTAAGTTAATATAACAAACCCAGCCGGAACTGAAAGTTGGCTTTAAGATTAGCAATTCCGAACATTATCTATTACCCGCCTGGCAGACCAAATTTTACGTCACCTAATATACCCAATCCGTCACCAGTCTCGGCATTACCGATCTTCGGTGTTGCACGAGAACCGCTGTTTCAATGTTATAAAGCTATAAACCAGCTTGAGAATAAATAAAAGGAAGTATTGCCAGAAATGTCAACATACGACGGTCATTCAATAAACAAGGTGAATCTTTCGGTATAAGGATTCTAATACAGATAGAAGCTTACTTTTTAAAAAATTTTCAACGTAGTCACCCAGCAGTGTCACACACTTTTCCCATCTGGCACAAGCTTCCGTATTCCCTCAGCGTAAAAATCTTTGGACTGATGTCTCAGCCAATTGCTCACAGCACTTTTGACTTCATCGTCACTTTCAAACTTCGTGCCTCTCGTGAACGGTTTCAAGGGACCAAACGTTTTTCAGAAACACATTACCATTCTTCTCATAGCGAGAGAGTCACTGCTGGGACAACTCGACCCTCTTCTGTTTGTGCTCAGCAGTAAGCATCTTTGGCACCCACAAGCAATTGACCTCCAAGTAGGCAAGGTCATCATGGATTTTGAGTGTTGTCCCAACAGATAGGCTCAAGGTCCTTGCAATGTCATCCACTGTCACCCTTCTGTCAGAATGAATGAGGTCATTGACTGATTTGATCACCTCAGGAGACGTCACTTCTGTAGGCCTCCCTGGCCTGTCTTCATTCTCAACACCGCTCCGTCCGTCTTTAAACAATTTAGCCTACTTGTAGACATGGCTGAAACATGTGGTACCATACACAGTTGACATTCTCCTATGAATTTCAACTGGTTTGCACCCTTCAGTCACTAAAACTTGATAACTGACCTCTGTTCAATCTTGGAGCATGCTTCTTGGTCGGCTATCTTTTGTTAATCTCCAAAACTGTTTTTTTTTTCAATCTGCTAAAAAAATTAAATCCTTTTCAAAAAGTAAAGGAAAAAAAGTAAGCTTCTATCTGTATCAGAAGTCCTTTTACCGAAAAATTCACCTTATTTATTGAATTATCCTCGTATCAATAGTATATTTTGAAAATAAAACATATATTTAAATTATAATATTTTAAAATGCGGTATATTAATTTTGGCATACGTCAGTCAGTTGCCATACATGATACACTCTTTGGGCAATCTTTTCTCGAAAGAGACATGACTGACTGCATTATCTCGCAGTAGGTTACTATTGCTTTCTGCGGTAGATTGGTTGCCAGCTAAGGCAGCCCAATTTGTTCTATTATTTAACTCATAACTGGAAGGAAGAGACTGATTAATACCTTACCTAAGGTTAATACTATTAATATATGAATGTAGGTCGTATCAAATTAAATATATATATATATTACTGACAGAGCGAAAATTTCTCTCAAGTTTGAGGGTAACAGAATAAGGTTGTTTTACCTTACCTAAGGTTAATACTATTAATATATGAATGTAGGTCGTATCAAATTAAATATATATATATATATATATTACTGACAGAGCGAAAATTTCTCTCAAGTTTGAGGGTGACAGGATAAGGTTGTTTTACCTTACCTAAGGTTAATACTATTAATATATGAATGTAGGTCGTATCAAATTAAATATATATATATATTACTGACAGAGCGAAAATTTCTCTCAAGTTTGAGGGTAACAGAATAAGGTTGTTTTATGTACATCAAGGTAGAAGGGGTAGGAAATGCAGTGAAAATATTTTCGATGAATGACTTTTGAAATAGCATTCTCTCGGAAGTGTTCAGAAATTCAACTGGAATTCGAACTCGGCTCCCCGGTATGTTGTTCCGAATCTATGTCCAATGAACAAAAAATACATTCAAAATCTACTTTATCATGCAAGAGGGAAAAATGAAAGCCTGAAGCCGCGGAATGCTGGATATCCTTGCTAATAGGCTACGAATATCAGAATTCAAAAAAATATAATTTTTAATAGATGAATATCAAATGTGACTGCGTTGTAGAACATAAATTTAAGCGTCTCTAGTGTGTGCAGTTGTTTCGTGCGAGGATATTTTGGTGTACGTTCCCAAAAGACGAAAAATAATTAACATGCTTACACCGCAAAGTAGCAAAGTTTATAAATGTTGCTGAACACCTGCGTTGTATATGAATATTTATGTTATGGCTACGTTGGTTATATATTTGATATTCAATGTTCTTGTTTACCGTAGTTTATTATGGTAAAATCTAGGTTTTCAGCTGAATCTCTTAAAGGTTCTGCGCCAAAGGTTAATCTCTAAAATTTACCTTTACAGCCCGGAGAAAGACTAAAGGAACAAGATTAAACATAAATCAGCCTTTAAGTAGGTATTCTCATAACACAGGGTTAATGTGGTTAATCTGCGATTGTCTCCTTTTATTGCTAAAAGGATGTGTTGCATAACGTGGATAATCACGATGACAATGATCTTGTCGAATAAACCAGGGACACCTATATATATAAAAAAATATATGGTGTTCATAAAGTCCGTGTGCACTTTAAAAAATTATAACTTTATTTCTATTTGTGAAAAAAATAATCTGAAAAAAATTTTATAAATTTTAATGCACCTTTAGTATACTTACTAAATAATTTTTTACCACAAAATTTGCAACAATTTTTAGATAAGTAAACAGATGAATCGGAAATAGGTGGACTATTTTATTGGCCTCCACGTTCACCTGATTTGATTCTATTAAATTTTTTTATGAGGACATGTGAAAACAGTTGTGTATGCAACCAAACATAGTCCATTAGAAGATTTGAAAGCTAACATAACTGTGATTTCAGGCATTACTCTAAATCTGTTGGCAAATTTTAACTGCAAAATCGTATTACCCTTTGTATTACTAATGATGGAGAACATGTGGAAACTTAAAAGTTCAATAAAATTACTTCTGTAGAAAACAAAAATAGTTATGTTTTTAAAGTGCACACGAACTTAATGGACACCATGTATATAAACTTGAATTTTTATTTGTCAGTGAGTGTTGTGTGAGGAGGGATTGTCAGAGTGAATCGAGTACGTGCGAGGGCGTTGACTAGAAGAAGTTATCTTCTCTTCTTCTCTCTTCCCTGCGTTCTCTCTCAGTCATCTCGACGTTCTGCCCATTTTCTTCTCGAGAAAACCCCGATCTTATATAATCTTAAATTTCTTCCAATTCCGCATAATTGCGCCATCTATGGCTAGGAATATCTATTAATCATTTTCGTCGTTTATTGCCTTTGACGTCATCACATATTTGCTTGTCACCGTTTGTCTAAACTTGAAGCCGGCTTATTTTGGCGTAATCACATTTTGTGTGTCACTGTTTACATTCCTGCCTTTGCTCTCAATTATATTTCTGTCTGTCATAGAAATATATTACAGAAGTTAATTGTATGAAAATATAACTATTTATCATCGATATAACAGCAACAATTACTTCGTCTTTTAGGGTCCAAAAGAGGTTAGATGGACCTCTTGGTAATGAGATATATTCTATTCTACAACACCTTACCCACAGATTGTCTCCTGGTTCTCGCTAATCTATCGCTATTTCCATGGAATATGTTCAAACTATACGCATTAGGCTCTGACTTTTGATGTTAAGACACGCCATACCCGTGGATAAATCATATTCATTCCCTTACTAAGAAGGATGTTTCATTCGAACAGCTTCTTCCTCAGACCCGCAACTTCGTGAAACAGACTTCCGAGAAAATGCTATCGAACATATTTTCCCTGCATTTCCTGCCCCTCCTCCCTTTACGTACATAAACCAACCTTATTATGTTACCCTCAACCTTTAGAGAAATTTCCGCTATGTCAGTAAAATATATATATATTTATTTTGAAACGACCTACATTCATATATTTATAGTATTTGCGTATATATCTTCCTTATTTACACGTTCTTAGATAAAAGCCGCACTTGCGAGTCTTGTGTTAAATTGCAACGATGTCATGCGCACGTGCACGCATTCTGCTTACTGCTTTAAAACCATATAAATAACCAAGGTCAACGTAGCTATTCTTACATATTCCTGTTTTTATTAACCTTACACAGCAGTTTTCTGCTATAACGTAACACAGAAATCATTCACGTAGTACTGTACATTATTAGAACCGCAAGTACCAAAATTGCTAGTAAGTTTTTCTTGATATAATAATTTTCATTCATCTTATCAAAATAACCTATAATTAATAATCTCATATATACTATGTCATAGTGTAAGCGTATGCATATTTAAGTTACCAGGGAATATTTTTAATAATTATATATTTACTTTATTTACATAATACATGTTTCTAATGATAAATCTCATGAAAACACAAATATCATTTTGATTTTTGTTTAATGGCATATCAACATCCGTGAGTTATTTAATGCGAAAAAGGTGGCGTTTTCACGTATGTTTTTTTTTTTTTAATGTTCAGTCATTGGGGAAAAGTTGATTTAATCATATTTTAATGAAAAGTTTTATTTTTGTACTTTATTTTAGAAAACTGAAAATGTCTTCTAATTTTCTCTTCAAAAATGTTTTCCTTAGAATTTGTTATGAAAATAATTTTCTCTTCAAAAATATATTGTTGGTAATATTTTTCCTTAAATGTCTATTTTTAAGTATAGATTTCTGTAAATGAGTATTTGTATACTTTCATGGTGTTTTGACCCCAGTTTAGGGGGTTATCTATATATATATATATATATATAAAATTATTTGTTTGAACGTTTTTGAGCGATACTCGTATTTAAGTAGGTATTCTCTTGATAATCAAACAATATTATATATTTATTTTTACCAACCTGATGATTATTTAGACTGATCGTCATTAGTGATCGAGAGGTCTAAGATATGCTAGATCACTTGGTGGCTTCCCTTATATATGTGTAGGGTTCGCAGGTTCGATTCCCACCGAATGACACACATTTTCGTAACAAAAATTTATCGTAAATAATCAGGCCGGTAGAAATAAATATATAATACTGTTTGATTATAAAGAGACGATATACTTAAATACGAATATCGATCAAAAATAATTTTTAAAAAATCATTTCAAATTGTCGGTTGTTTTTAACCAGTTTCGTCAATCTTCGTAGTATATATATATATATATATATATATATATATAGTCAAAATCTTCGCGACTAGTCTGAATTCCTCCAACTGATCTGACGCCAATGCCTCTGTCCTGACTCTTTTTTTCCTTTTTCTTCTTCAGTTAAGGTAAATACAAATGGAACGAATATTATGTGGTCTGATGAAATGACCTAATCTAGCTTATTGAAATAAATTATAATTGATAACCAATTTAAATGACGTTAAGTTTTTCTTTCTATATATATATATATATATATATATATATATATATATATATATATACACACACTGTTCGTACAGATACTTAGATAGATTGGTCTCTTTGAATATTAATTTTAATATTTGCTAAACTAGAAAATAAAGAAAATTGTTAAAGAAATCTCCCCTCTTGAGAAGGAACCAAACTTGTATTACATTCATCTCGAGTAAACACTTTTATTCTAGACGTTCTTTACCACTTAACTACGAGGATCGATTAGAGCCAATTAAAAACAAATTACACGACTAAAAATGCACAAGTTTTATAATTTTCAAAAACAGTATTTGCTAACTTTTCTTCCGTATTAGAAATGTAGACAAACTAATTTTTAAGCAAAGATTTCACGCACACACACACACACATATATATATATATATATATATATATAAGGGGTGTTCGTGAATCCGACCATCCGCCTGTTTTTTCGGTATCGGCGAGACAGAAACGCCCTGTAATAACTACTGTACTTATTAAAATTTAAAGAAATATTTTAAAATTAAATTTAAATCTCGAACAGGATAAAATTTTTGAACTTCAGCGGGCATGGTAGATTGCGCCTCTATATATATATATTTTTTTTCTTTTCTTTTTCTAGCACGCGTATTGTGACGTATCCGAAATATTACGCAGTTCGGGTTCTTTTAATAGTGATTTTATTTGAAGAAATCATGAATGTTGATATTTAAAAGAAAGCCAAAGAAAGATCATGTCATATTAAGATAAAATAACTTCATGATTTTTTTAAATACTTATAACTAATACGTATATAGGGCATTGAATGTAAAAGACCGAAGTCCCAATAGCCCTCCGCAGAAGATAACCTAATGTACCATAGAAGGGAATTTTTCTAGTCTATTGACTGTTGTGGAGCAGTGGATATCGACTCGGAACGACAAATCAGGGAGCCGAGTTCGAATTCCAGTTGAATTCATGGTATTCACTTACACGCAAATACCATTTGGAAAGGTATTAATCTGTCATTTTCCCCTCCAGTTATGGGTCAAATAATATGACAGATTGCTTGCTATAGCCTTGGCTGGCAACCAGTCTATCGCAGAAAGCAATGGCAACCTACTGCAGGATAATCTTCTGTCCAGTCAGCCAGAGAAAGACATGATCGCCCAGGTGTGTATTACGTATGGCACTTAACTGAATGGTGTCAAGAATGGTCAAATGAAAAGAATATTCGTCTTCTATGAAGAAAATTGTGCCTCGATGAAAATGAGAAATATCTTAATTTTATTCTGCCAAATCCTGTAAAAAATGTGTCAAATAACTAAATTTATTTCGGTGGGATAAAACTCACATTTATTATAGACTGTTATGTCGTCAAGTATAAATGAATAACTCAACAACAGAATCAGAATATAAGTCGTATTCCGCGGAAAGACGGTTAGTATGTACAGAAGTGATTAGTAATATTTACAATAGAAAGACACAAGAGTCCAATCGGTCGTAAGACGTGTGTATACGTGATTACTTCCGGTACGCCACCGGAAGTGTGACTAACTCTTCAGTAACTCATTAGAGACTCTCAAGTGACTCTCTACGACTGTATTTACTAGCCTTTCCACGTAGGCTGGATGTGACACATGGTCATTTTATAGTGGATATTCCCGGCCATATAGCCGGACCAAAAAATATCTGTCTATTTTTGCCCAGTCGTGGTTCTACCCTTCGGCGGAACCACGACTGGGTTATTGCTCTCTGCTCGGAAGCAGAGAGCGCCCTCTACGCGAAGGCAGAGTGCTGACAGTGTCGTAAAGTCGTCAGTCTAGTGACTATCTACGACTCCCCTGTAGAGAATCCACCATTGCTACATATAGCAATGGAAACAGTCCATTTGTAATCAAATAGGAGCGGCGCCCTAACATAGACGTTGGCCATGCATGAACCTTACTAAGGACGAAGATTAAGATTTTGTCAATTATGCGAGTAACTTTAACGAAAAGCATCACCGCAAACATATCACCAACCGAGCTCATCTTTGCTTGGAATATGACATTCATTATCTAGAAATTACTAACTAGCAATAAAAAGAACATTCAAAAATTTGAAAGTAGCCGATCATTTAAAGTCGGCGATGAAGTCTTCTTTAAATGCTTTAAAGCCGGGAATGAACAATGTCAGGAAGGAAAATTAATCACTGCATTGGTAGTAAAAGGTGCATTGTCGAAAGTGAACGATTTCTTCTCAGAAAACATAACTCAATTAACGTCTAAATTTGCAAATTTAAGCAACCAGTCAAATTTAATTTACCAATGGACATATTTTAAGTTGCCTTTGAAGTTTTTATTCTTAAAACAAAAAATACATAAAAACGAAAGGGTAAGTGGAAAACCGTAATGCAACTGAAACGTTGGAATGGAAACCATACTGAAAAAAAAAGTATCAAGTGCCTATCTAAAAATGTTGTAGAGATCAACACCCCTTTACAGAAGATGGCTTGGACTCGTTCTAATTAGATCAGTACTGAGGTAGAGAATCGTCAAGGGAGAAGTAGAAATAGAGTATAAGTTAACCGGAAGCGAGGTTTATATTCTCACTACAGAATTAAGCAAGACTACATCGATTTTAAGCGACTTTATATTTCTTGATTTAGTTCTCTTCATTTACTGCAAAGAAAACTTAACACATAGATAACAATTATGAAATACCATAAATTTTTGCATCTACATGATGACATTGATTTAGTCCTGCTTCTGGTCCTGCGCATGACGGTAAACTACATCCGCTAGCAAGGCCTCTGATTGGAAGGTTAGGTAGAGCA